>WNNJ02003696.1:0-62671 GCA_012934845.2 Pomphorhynchus laevis
TTAAATATAATCTTATTTATTGTAAACTATTTAATGAGTAAACACAAGATTGCGTTCTGATCAATATTAATATTATTAATATTAATATTAATATCATTATCAATATTTTTATTTTGTAAATATAATATTTATTAAATATATATATATATATATATATATATATATATATATATATATATATATATATATATATATATATATATATATTTATTTATTTATTTATATAATTTATGTAATAACTTGAATAAGCTAACTGAGTCTACGTATTTTATATGGCAAATTAAAAATAATGCAAAATAAAAGTTAAATTGTTAAATGATAAAAAATTAATTAATAATAAATCTGGTACGCTCATGTATGCTATTAATTTTAAATTGGATATTGAAAATATATCAAATTGGAAATTAAAAATTCAAATTATTTAAAAACTTAAAAATAAAGGAACTTGAAAAAATTTACATTTTTATATCAAGATGAATTATAAACTGAAATTTAAAATAAACGTCATTTTTATGAATTGACTAATAAATAACAGACGTTGTATCAGAATAAGGATTAGAGGTCATCAGGAGGAACTGCTATGCTATCAGGTTTCGGCCCCTAACTCCTCTACCCAACATAGCAGCGGGGCTAAATACATGCTTATGATGTATTTCCTCTGATAAAACTATCTAGTACCTTGTTCTAATACAAAGTATATTATTTATTATCCATCTATAAACATTTTCTGCTAATGATTTTAAATTTATTTAATATTATTGTGTTGATTTTTATATTTAATTATTTGCTGCTTGATATTATTTTTATAGATACCTATTTTATTATATTATTAATTATTTAAATGATTTGGAAGAAAGCCAATATCATTAATTTGCAATTCTTAAAATTTCATTATTTAATGTATTATATTTTATATTATATGGTATGCATAAATGCTCATGCAAAAATATGTTTCTTGTAAATTTAAATATGTCATCGGGACGATATAAATAAAAGTAGTTTTAATTGAGAGTTTATAATATTGATATTGTTATAATATAATATAATAATATTATATACTATTATTATATAATATTAATATTATATTATATACATGTAATCTGTCAAAACTTATTAAAATAGTCCATTGAGAAAATTCATTAAGGACGATATTTTGTAATAGGGCATTAAATTATTTAAAAATTCAATATTAAATGAAAATTATTTTATGATTAAATAATTTAAATTATTATGTAATTTTTTTTCAAAGAAGATACTTTATTACAAACATACAAAGAATTTGTTACCTTCACATAATTATGTTTAGAACATCAATATTTTGATTTTTATATACAATTAGCTATTAGCTATTAGATATTTTTATTATATTTATAATGTGATATTTATTTATAATGTTATATTTTTATTTTATTTATCAATTAATTTATAATTAATTGATATTTTCTAACATAAATATAATATTAATATAACATAAAAATAACATAAATATATGATATAATATATAACATACAATATAATATATAATATAATATATAATATATAATATCTTTATTATATTTATTTATAATATATTTATTTACTCGTATTTACTCATTCATTAATTTACTTTAAATAAGATTATATTTCTAATTTAAAAAACAACTTAAAAATTCAATTCTATTTTTGATGTTATATAATATTTATATTTATCAGAATATATTCTTGTATTTTTGTAATACAAGAAAATATTTTCATTTCATTTGAATCACATAAAAAACCTTATCTGTTTCTTTGACAAATTGCAATGTTTAAATAAACAATAAAAATAAAAAAATCTGCTCGACTTTTTAATAATTTAATCTCCAAAGTATTTTAATTCTCGTTTATTAACGAGAATTAATAATTCTCGTTTATTAACGAGAATTAATAATTCTCGTTTATTAACTCGTTTATTTCGAAATCTTTGATTAATCTTTATAGTTTAACGGTTGCGGTTTACTGCGAACTTGTGAAGTTTATCGCATTTCGTATATTTTATCTCATTTTCATTTTGTGCTAAGGAATTTTTCATTGTTCACTACACATCTTTGTTTTATAACAACCCCGTGACTTAAATAAAACGCCGATACAATTCTACTTTACCAATACAACACAAATTTTGCCAAGAAATAGATCTCCTAGATAGATTAGGACTCAAGTATTGACCGGCTTCTTTGTTGTTGAAATGTACGGTATTGCAAACACTGCATTGCACCTAAATATTTCGCAATCGCTGTCATACCGCCTTTAAAGATATTTCTTTAACAAAGTCCATAAGCAATTGTTTTTTATATGAGAATAGATTTCTGATTATTATTATCTTATATTTTCTTAAAACAATAGGAAAAAGAATAAAATTTACCTATCGCAATGAGAAATCAGCAAACCTAAGTAGTAACTATGGGTCTTTAAAGCGTGGAAAAATTAACTTCTTAGTTTAATTGCTAATTTTAAAGTCAATAAATTTTTATTTTAAACTGCAAAAATTACTCATATTTTATTTAAAATTTAAGATTTAAATTTTAATAAATTTTTAAATTTAAAAATAACATTTTTTATAATAAATTTAAAATTTTATTAAAATCAAAATAATTAATTAAATCTTAATAATGATATTAAATTCACTATATTAATGAGAATATAAATCTCATTAACATATAAATCACATTTACTGCATTTAAGGTTATATTATAAAAATGTATGACATCTATAATATAAATAAAAAGGTGAAAATAAAATAATAAAAAATTATAAAAAATTATTAAATAATAGCAATCATTAATAATATAAATCTAATTAATAAGATAAAAGCATATCAAAGAGTTTATTTTGAGTATATTCATACATGCAATTTGCAGTTCTCACAGCTTTAATCATATTATATACGATTAAATAAGTAAATTATTATTGAGCCAAAGCATCTAAATATTTATTAAATAATAAATGTGATTGTAGAATATTGTTTAATATCATCAACAATGTTCAGTAAAAATCCTATAGAATTTTGTAGAAAAATCAGAGTATGAAACTTTGCTCAAAACTCAAATATGTGAGTTATATGCTCTATATATTTATCGGATATAAAGATATTTTTATATTTAAAATAACACTCTTAAGGTGCTCAAATAATTCAGATGAATATCAATTTAGAATTAATTTTAATTTAATTTAAGACCGAAATTTATTTTTATCGATTAAAATAATAATTATCGAGATAAATACTTGATTATTAATTGTTAATTTTTAATTTATAATTATTTAAAAATAAATATTGATAAATTTTATTAATAATTGAGAGGTACATAAGATAAATATTTACCATTCAAGTTAAATTTTATTTAGATTTGAATTAATTCCATAATTTTTTTTAATTAAATTCAAATCACATTAAGAAAATTTGTATTTTCGAGCTTTAAGCGCAAGTAAAACAATATCATCGCTAATTAAAACAATTAGAAATGCAAATAAAAATAATTATTATATGTTTTAAATAATACATATTATTATATGTAAAATAAGTTCTCAAGTATTGACCGGCTTCTTTGTTGTTGAAATGTACGGTATTGCAAACACTGCATTGCACCTAAATATTTCGCAATCGCTGTCATACCGCCTTTAAAGATATTTCTTTAACAAAGTCCATAAGCAATTGTTTTTTATATGAGAATATATTTCTGATTATTATTATCTTATATTTTCTTAAAACAATAGGAAAAAAGATAATCTATATCTCTATAAGCTATTATTACATTCATTTGGAATTATATAAAATTTATTTATAATTAAATTGTAAATTTTTTAGTAAAATAAATATTTAAATATAAATGAAAATATTGTTAATACTAATTTGATAACCAGATCTTGCAAAGATCTAAATGCTAAGTTTCATTAATAGTTTTATCAATTCAATTACAATATGATTATTAATTTTTGAAATATTAAAAAAACCGCAAATCGTTTATTAACTTTTGAATAAATCGTCTGAATTTCTTAGTATATCAAATACGAAAATATTTTAGTTGAACAGACAATTGGAAATTTTCCAATGTTTAAAATATTTTTAAATATTTTTTTTAATATTTAAATATTTTAAATATTTCATGTTTTAAATAGTTTCGTATGTGCAAGTTAGACGAGCCTGACTGTCAGAGTAGATACAAATACAGCTTGATAACTGTTCATGTACTGAAATAATGAGTATCTCTAGTTTTGTTTTTCAGTTGGCATAAATTTCTCTCGACATATTTCTAGTAAAACCGTGATGTTAATAATTAATATTATATTAATTATTAAACTGCGCCCTGAAGATATACTGAGTCCTGACGTCGCTGCAGGATAACGTTGGTGTTTAGATAGTGTTGCAACTAGTTCCTAAACATGTGTCTGTAAATTAGTGTACGAATATCGTCACGAACCAGTAGCAACAGGATCTAACCACCAACATCATCCTGCGTCAACGTTAGTACTTAGTGAATTACCAGGGCGCAGCCACTAAGCACTAATGTTTGAACATGCTGTAATACTTAAATGATCTATTAGGAATCCAGTTTCTCGTTGAAAAATTGCAAAAACTTTCCTGCGATTTGTAGGCTCCTTACTGGTCTAACACTTTTCGAAATAGATTCAAAGAGCAGGTCATTAATCTGTGAAACCTAAAGATGTTTCTATGCTTTAATCCTACACATGTGTCTGCAAACTTGTGTATAAATATCGTCATGAAATAGTTGCGACAAGATCTAACCACCAACCATCCTGTCCGACGTTAGCACTCCGTGAATCTTAAGGGTGCAGGCATTGAGCACAAACGTTTCTACGTGCTATAATACTTGGATGGTCTATAGAAAATTCGTTGTCAGCGACTTGCTGAATTCTCTATAGACCATCCAAGTGTTACAACATGTTGAAACGTTAGTGCTCAGTGCCTGCACCCTGATGATCCACTGAGTACTAACGTCGGCATGGGATGATATTAGTAGTTAGTTTGTGTTGAAACTAGTTCGTGACGATATTCGTACACTAGTTTGCAGACACATGTTTAAGATTGAAGCACATGGCAGCTTAACATCCTTACATTTCACAAATTAAAAATATATTAATTTATTGTAATTTATATTATAAATTAATATTTAATATTTTTAGATATGTTATTAATATTATTTAATAATTATATAATTTTATATTTTTATTATAAAAATGTATTAAGAGCATTTATAAATAGAGCAAGATGTTGAACTAAATGATACAAAATGATAATTATTTTATTTGAGCAAAATAAATATTATAATCACATTATGACATAATTATAATAAGATAATTCTGTTATATAAATAAAATAAAGTTGACTGATCGCCTCGTTAAAGTTTAAGACTACTCCAGATATCTAGATTTATACATCTATGGATACACTAAATTGATTAATCATGAGAAAGTTGGTCATTCCATCTGTAACGTTGTTTTACTAAAAGTACCTTATAATGGAATATGTCTGGAACAAATGACGAGATAAATATCCTCAAGGTACGCTAACAGAAATCTTTCAATATTAAAAATGAGGCATGTACAACCAATTTTTTACGGATATTCAAACCAATCTTGACTCTGTACGTGGTATGGATGAAAAGAAAACTAATTTCAGCAAATACTCTAGGTTTTTTCATTCAGTTGCAAAAATTCAAAAACTAATCGAAATTAATATAATTAAATCAATCAAATGTCTTAATATTTCCATAGGAACAATTGATAATGTTTAAGTACTATCGAGATTAAGTACTTAAATGATATTTGCTAATGTAACAAAATATCTTTAGTGATTTTGGAGAAGGATCAATAAAATAATAATTTATTTTAAAATATAGGAAAAAATATAGAAACGAAAAAAGTTGTTTTTTACAAGGCTTTGAAATTCCAAATTTAAAAATTTATTAACATCACTTATATTTAACTAACAAACGAAACTAATATTAATATTAACTAACTAAACTAACTAATATCCTAGCGATCTAAAACTAATTAATGAGGAAACACGTCCTAAAAATTTAAAGAAGCTTAAATTATACAGGAATATACTAAATCCTGCCTATTCATAGTTTTGTATTTTCATATTTATATTTATTTTGTAAAATTCTAAAACAACTTAAAATTGTAAGACCAATTTTCTCGAAAGTTGGCACAGAGACCTAAATATCTCTTGTGGCAGAAGACATCCTAACTTATTCATTTTTATTGACACCTTCCCCCAAGAAAAAATATGTATTTTAAACTGAATCAGATTACCTCAGAGGAATACTTGGAAATTTGCTAATTTCTTAACTAACAAGTAATTAATAAGTTATTACTTATAAGTAGTAACTTAATTAGTAATTACTTCAAAAATTCTCCCATTTCTTCCTTTCTCCTTTGTAACCATTTTTGGAGTTCAATATTGAAAGTTATCTCGAACTTATTGAGAAATACACAGGATTTAAAACTAGATAGATTAATGGTTATTAAGAAATTCGTTTGAAAATCTGGGACGAGTTGTCAAAAATAAACGAAAGAAGAGTTTGGGACAACTCGTCCCAGGACGAGTTGTCCCTCACAGATTTTAGCTATTGGAACTGTGTGAAGAATCAAAATCGAAGCGTATGATTTTGTTTAAATATATTGCAATAACTTCACAGTGTCGTTCAAAACTTGGAAATTTTTATAAAAACCATGATAGGGAATTTAAGAAAATTCAAAAAGTTTTGGTTATAGAAAATGTTTCTAACTCTACGGCAAAAAGGCTTTGACAAGTATGAAATCTTTGTGGAAAGAGTGCAAATAATCTTTTGATCACGATGCTCACATTGTAAATACATTGATAAAACAAGGAATCGATACAAGTATTCGATTGTTTAAGATAAAGTCCTAAATGGGCAGCTTAAAATAGACTTTGATGCATCCATATGAGGGATTAAAATGATATATGAGTATCCAACTAGAAGAGATGTACTAGAAGATATCCTACCTTGGTCATTTTTGACACCCTTCCACAAGAAGAAATTGCTATTTAAACGCGATTAAAAATTTGGAAATTACTTGAGTATATTTCAAAAATTATCCCCTTTCTTCCTTTCTTTTTTGTCACAATTTTTCGGAGTTTAATATTGAAAGTTATCTCGAATTTATTGAGAAATACACAGGATTTAAAACTAAATAGATTAATGGATAAAATTTTGCTTTCATTGCTTCATTTTGATGTCTTTTAACAAAATGATAATGTTTTCAGTTTAAAATATAAATACCGCCAAAATAACCAAAGACTGCAGACTTTACATAAATTGATATTTTCTTTCTTTATTTGTTTTTACTTTAATTTCATTTTTTATAATTTTTCATATTCTTTATGAAATGGTATGTGACAGAATTCTATGTAGCTTTTAATGTAATTTTTATTCAAATGTTTCTTTTATTTTCTATACAAAATCAATAAAGTTTAAAAGTATTAGAAATTAATTGTGCGGGTTACCTTCAAAATGTTAATATTTTTGTAAAATAAATATTTTTATATCCCTTTAAAAAATTGTTTAATTATTGTTTAATATATAATATTTTATTAACTCAGAATTTACTTTAAATTAAAGTGTTAACATTAAGTTAGCAAAATACGATTTCTAAACAGTAACATCTACCACTTTAAAATTGACCAAATTTAGTTCTGTGATTGCCAGCAGTGTTTCAAACCTTACACGAAATATCACATTGGGCATAACATCTCCTTACGATTGAAATTTGAGTGGGATGCTTGCACCATAGTAAATTTTAATGAATTAGAACATACTACGTTTGAGTTTTAGATGCACACAACTTAAGCACATTGCATTAGAAGATGCCGCAATTTTCATTCAACTTTAATACACTATTGAGTTAGATTACACAGAACACTTAAATTATCTTAGATCTAACATGACTGAATTTAAACCAATCAGATTGTAGGAAACAGAAACAAAGTTTTGTGTATTTCTTATATATCCACTAAATCTCTTTGCCTCAAGTAAGAAATATTTTACTAAAGCGGCGTGAATATGATATAATGATGCCATTGGAAAATCACTGGCAGGTATGTTTTATAGTTTTAAAACGTTAATGAACTGGAATGGATATCCTTCATACTTGTTTAAACGAGAGATATTCAAGCATGATTATGTTTTAACAGCACTGGCAAATAATTATAAATAAATAATTATATTTTGTAGATATCTTATTAATATAATTTATTATATTTGTAGAACTCATTTATTTAATGAGTTCAATTCATAAATTGAACATTTGGATTTTGAAAGTAACATTTCGATAAGATAACGTAAATCTGTGTATATAAATTAAACACCGAGTATAGAAATGTGGTTCATTTTAATCTTGTTTCCATATATGCATTACTTGTGATATATCTTGTATATACCTTGATACATTTCTCTAATTTTGCTTCAATTATTCTAAAATCTGTTTAAATGTACGTATTAAATAAAATTAATTTTAAATTTTTGATAAAGAAGTGTAAACAATAGTGTGGAGTTAAATTTTTTTAAATTTCCTTAATATTTTGTATTTATTTGTAGTCCAAGTTGATAATGTTTTTGTATCGACAACAAATATTTACTTTAAAAATAATTTAGGTCTTCTTTACAACTCTAATTGTAAAAATAAAGAACGAAAATCTGCTCGCTCATTGACGAGCAGAATTTATTGATTATAAATTAATTGTTCATTCATTGGGATTTTTTACGAAAATTCTCACTCTCTTTAATTTGTAAAGAATTAATTGAATTATTATTAATGAACATTGATACTAAAGTTCTTTCGTCTTTGTCAATTATTATAATGTCTTTGATAAGTAACAAAGACATACGTGATAATAACAGTTTACTAACGTCATGTGTACATACTCTTAAAATATAGACTATTACGCGTATATACCATTTAAATGAAACTAATTAACATTCTATATAAGAACATGCACATGATCAAAAATTTAAATACGTATTCGAATTTGTAATTTAACGCAGGATAAGCGAAATAATGTTATATATCTGTATATGCATTCTTCGTTGATCACCTCTAAACTAAGCCTCATTGAGCCAGATATCATTGCAGCTTCGAAATCATTTCGATATCATTGTCTCTGTACATTTTCTAACACGCCAACCCCTTATATTCCCCACTTCTTCCGTACTTTCTACAATTTCATTTTACAAAATAAATTCTTTATCTTTCGACACCACATCACCGAACTTTTTCATTCTGTCTGCGTTGTCAAGTATGTAGTACAGTAAACACATGTTGCATACACAAAAATTGATTTATTGTACTACCTAATAACTGATTTTGCATGGAGGCGATAGGTTGCAAATGGCCTCTAATAATAAATTATCAAATAAATTTAATTTTTTTACATTAATAATAAATAAATATCCTATCTTTTTCGTTGGTCCTGCTCTTATTAAAAATTTAAAGACAAGATTAAGCAAATTAACTTTATAATTTAATTTATAATTAATTATAAATTATAATTAATTATAAATTAGATTATAATTAATTATTAATTATATTATAATTTAGTTTTACGTTTTGCATCCTTTAGTATTTCTTCAGCACCGATTGTTTTTGTAAAGGATCAGCTATAATTATGTTAATTCTTTGTAAAAAATAAAGAATCTCTAAATTCGTTTCAGCAAAATGAGTAATAACAGCTGAACTCTAAATTTTTACTGTGAAAACTGGATTTAATTTTTTAGTTGCTAGATCTAATAGATGATTATCTGAATCAGTTTCGATATCAAAGGCTGTATTAAATAATAAAGGTTTAAGCTTAACAAATAATGTCAAATTTTTAAATATCAAATTGCTCCGTTGTAAACGAGCTTTATTCTGATGTGATTGGCCTTATTTCAACCTTCAAAAAACACGCAGATCAGTGGGTAAAAATAAGAATATTTCTTATTAAATTTTGTGCCGTGGTAAATTCCGTTAATTTTGATCTTACATTCAGTGCACGTGACTCGTTGGTATTACTTATAATTACTTATTATTAAGATATAATATATTTTATTATTATATCTTATTATTACGCAATACCAGCAACTTACAAATTGCTAGTATTTTTGCTCGTTGGTATACAATCAAAAGTATTTTTGTATAATTATAAAAAAATTATATATCAATACATATAATTCAATATGTATAAATTTATGATTAATTATTTTAAAATAATAAAAGTATCATTAAAAATGTTTTAAATATAAAAACGTCTATTTTGTAGGCACTTTTAACAAAATATTTATTCTTTGAATAATTAACTTAAAAATAATTAATTATATAAAGCTAGTATAGACAATATATCTGTAAATGAATTAAACGTTTGTTAGCTTTTGAATTTTAAAATGTTCTTCTTAATCTAACAATTTGATTTTGATCTGATGGTTTTTATATAAAAGAAAAAATCTCAAGTTATTATTTTAATTTTAAGTTAAAATGTTTAAACGGTTTATAAGTTATAAGTGTAAAAGTAAAGAATTTTAAAAGATAAGCTTTTACTATGATACAAAGTAGGAACTGAAACTGTCAAGCAATTTTATGAATGGAAAGCTGTGGCTCACAGGTTGACAAAATGTAGGTTTTGACTGAAATTCCGATTATTTTTTATAAAAGTACATAAAATGTTTATGCGTACCTTTTATACTTGGATATTTATATTTTTAGAATTAATTAAATATAATTAATTAATTATATTATTGAATAATTAATTTCATCTGAATAGATAATTTTAAATCTTATTTAATTAATGAACAGAGTGAAACTATTTCTTTTATTAAAAGTCAAATTTTCAATAGTTAACAAGGTCAGTCTAAATAGATAATTTTAATTTATCTATTGAAAAAAGTAAAAAAAAAGTAAATTTGTTATTCATAGGAAATTTAAAAATTGTATTGCAGATAAATAAAGATTAAGATAAATAAGATAATTAAGATATTGCAGATAAATAAATAAATAAGATTAAGAATATGTACATTTTTATTTAAATTCCAGATACTCTTTGATACTTTTGAATTGTAATGATCAAAATATTTTTCAATTATTTTATGTTGAAATTCTTAAATTATCTTAAACCTCTTTTACAGAACGGTAACGATCAAGATAGAATAACACATATACCTCATCATATATCGATAAATATTAACAGTGCTCCAACTGGTAACCCTAATGAATATGCTTCCCTTGCAATTAACCCCTCAATGGTACCAAATGGACATCACTTTTCAGTTCAAAGCCAACATCTGCAGCAATCGCAGCATTTATATTCAAATGACATCTCAGCACATCAAAATCATGTCGCTGCAGTTTTTCAGTACAATCAACAAATTAAAGCTCAAGCTCAAAATGCAGCCATCTATTCTATTCCTAACGATCGTAATATCACATGTGGAGAAATACCTATGAGCGTCTCAAGCTATCAGCCGCGATATTCAAATAATCATATTGGAATATCAAAATGGCCATCGGGTTTGGATGCAATGCATGAATTTGATTCAAAAATTCATTTAAGTAGCTTTCCAGATGGATCATATCTCGAACAAATCATTCCCCAACAGAATAATCAGTTTCAAGAGGTATGTTAAATTTATTTATTCCCAGCAATATGGAGGTTATGATCATGTTTCATTAAATACATTGCATACATTTTGGAATTCAAAATAATATTATCTGCAACTTTTTGATTTTTTACTAAGATTTTTTTACTAAATCAAATTTGATTTGAGCCACAAAAATGAGCCACAAATGTGGCTCATTTACTAAATTAAATTTGATTAATTTCCAATAGCCAATTAATTGCAATTCTTATCGCCGCTTTACATAATTTCTTATAGCGAAATTTTAGTTTCGCGTATCAACTTATCAATACAAATGTAGCTCATTTTTCATCTTGCCAATATGTCAATAAATACTTACTGTAGAAGTAAGTACAAACGTAGATTATTCATTTATTTGCAGAGAGTATAATTTAAATGATTTTGTTTTATCAAAAAATTGACAGAGAAATTATAAATTGCAACTTAGATAAAATTTATTATATCAGAAATAATTTAATTTGTATTTTTTATTAACCTAAATAATCACTTTTATTATTTGTGTCAACTATTTGAATTTCCATTTTAAAAATGTTTTTTTTTCCACGCTAAAATAATACAATATTTTATTTAACATGTCTATTTATTACATTTTATAGTTTTATAAATTTACAGGAACGAATAAATTATTTTATTTCTAAAATTACAATATTACAAATAGATATTGTATTGTTAGTCATTTTAGCCAGACGTGGAAGAACAACGAAAAATACTGCTAGATGCCGTTTCGTCATCGTATGACTTTTCAGTGTCAGTTCCCTCCTACTGCTGGATGTAGAGAATTAACAAAATTCGTTTTTCTTCCGCGTCTGGCTAAAATGACTAACAAAATTCACGCGGATTGGTATCACTCTCATTTTGTGATATTGTATTGTTTGTGTGTTTGCTCAAATAAACTGTTACAAATAGTTTATTCAAAAAAAGGTTATTCGTTTCTGCAAACAAACTGTTTGTAATTATCGTGATAATTATAAATATTTTCCTATCAAAATATTGTGTATATTTTGGAATAAAACTAATTTCTTCGTTCCTATAAATTGATAAAAATTATGAATTTTGTAAAAATTAAGCTAATTTAAGTTTATCATTTCATTGATATTCTTTTGAAAAATAGGTCGTTTGTTTTTATAAATAAACTGTTAGTTTATTAAAAAAAACTGTTTGTGATGACGTAATAATAATTTATAATAATGTAAATGAAATTTTTTACCGAAATGTTCAGATTAGACCAATCAGATCAGATAACTGAGTCACGTTATTTTTAATTAATATTTTTAATTGATATACATTAATTAAAAACAAATATAAATAATTATAAATAATAAATAGTTTTATAAGATTTAAACAATTTATATTTACATCAAGTTTAAATTTATAATTAAAATTTAAAATAAAAGTCATTTTTATAAATTAACTAATAAATAATTTATAACGTATTCAAATAACGAATATAGGTTATCAGGATGAACTGCTATGTGATCAGGTTTCAGCACCGGGGCTAACGCAAAGAAGATGCCGATAATCTCTGGGCATTTGTCATAAATGATTGATCTTCCAAAATTCCAATTTAAAGAATTTGAATTTTAAATTATTATTTAAATATTAATAATCTCAATATTTACTTTATAATGAATGCCAATGCTAATAGTCGCTAAGGATTGTTCTATTTTTTATTCCATCAGCAAACAACAAACGTCGAATGCAAATCATTCGCTAATTGAATTTCACGTAGAATGTAATAGAATCGATCAGCTAACTGAGTCTACGAATTTTATAATCTTCATAAATTAAAAATAAAGATAAATAATTATAAATAATTAATAATTATATAAGAAAGATTTTATATAAGATTTATATTTATTTAACGATAAAAATTATTATTAAAATTTTAGTAAATATAAATAATTACGACAATGTCTGATTATGAATAATGACGACAAAATAGTTATATAATATGTCGTAATTTATATTTTGTAATTTTTGAAATAAAACTAATGTATTTATCTAATAATATATTTATATAATTATCAATATATTTTTATATAAACATTGTAATATTTATAATATTTCGTTTGGTATAATATTTTTACGTGTATTGCATGATATATTTATGTTTATAATATTATTTGATTAGATTCATTCAACAAAAGCTGGAACGAGCATCTCCTTCTGAGAAAGACATGGTATTTAGGGAAATTATCAGTTCTGCATATTCCTTGATGACTGATGTTTTCGGCAATTATGTGATACAGGTTTAAAGTGAAAGGAAATGTAGTTCTTTAATGTTATGATAGCTACTACTATCATCGTCAAGAAAATTACAATCAGTTTTATATTTAAATTTAAAATTTTAACTGGATATAAATTATATGACATCTTTTTAAAAAATATTAAATTATTATATGATTTATATGTTAGCTGATCTGATTTATTGAACTAAATCCACATTTTATTTTTATCGTTTGCATTCAGATAGGATTACGAAATCTAAAATTATAAATTTCTAAATTGTCTACAAGCAAAGCAGCGTGGTAATTTTAATCCTTAAATTTAAATTTAATTAAAATTTAAATTTCTAAATTTTAATCCTTAAATTTTTTAAAACTGTAAATTTAAAAGGTATAATTCATCTTTGCAATCTAAACTTATAACGATTATTTATAACTTGTTTTTTGTTCTTCTAGATAGAGACATATGCTCCTACGAAAAGACGTGCTCGGACACCGGTATGCATACTCTTTTGTTCATTTTATAAATTGGTAACTTAAAAATATTATAAAATAATAATTTTATTATCACGAATTATCACTTTGCGTATATATTTAATAATATAGCGATTCATTTATTTAAATGTAGAAATGGTTAACCTATCCTGTATCCAAAGGGGAATTTGCTTATTAAATTTGACAATTTTGTTAATTTTAAAACGACACATGAAATCGAGCTAAGCATTTCGATTATTTTGTAAATTATTATTTTTTCAATAATTCTCATTAATAGGATTTAATTATTCAATTATTTAAAGATGACACATTAATTTGTATTAATATAATTGATAAAGAAATTAGTTTTATACCAATAATTACAATATTTCGATAGCCACTGCTATCATATTCAGGAAAATTACAAACACTTTATCAAACACAAGCGGATCAGGTTTGCCATTTATCCAAAATACTCAAAATTTTAAATAGTTAATATTGATTCATTATTGATAAAGAATTATTAAAGTTGGATCAAAAGAGGGGAAAATTTTATTTGATATTTCTCTAATCTCTGTTAGCATCTTCATAAAATTACAAATTGTAATTTAGATTGTAATTTTATGAAGATGCTAACAGAGGTTAGAGAAATATCAAATAAACTTCTCCTTTCTTTGATTCAGCTCCTATAATTCTTAAACAGTTATATATACTCATCCAGTTCGGAAACAGTTATATGTCTTCCACCAGATTGGAATCATACGTAAGTACTAAAGATTTTAGTTTTAGATATTTTTAATGTCAGAAAAAATTTTAAAGGTTGTGATGTTATAATGTGATGTCATTAAATAATTTTTAATTTTCTTGATAGCAAAAATATAAAAGATGAATATTTATGAAGATACTAACAGAGGTTAACATCTTCAGAAAATTACCATTGAAATTTTGCAGAAATACTAACATGCAGAAAATAATTTTCTGTAGATGTTAGCAGAGATTAGCGAAATATTAAATAAAATTTTTCTTTCTTTGATTCAGCTTTAATACTTCTATACTCAAAATTTGTAACAAAGGATAAAGCATCAAAGAAAACAAATCGAGCATGATCAAAATGATTCAAATTGCTTACCACAACCTAACGGTGCGTGAAGTTAAATGACAACATCACGACCACATACAGGCAACCTCTAACCTGGACAGCTGGTAAGTACTGGTCGAATTGGGTTCATCAGCTTATACTATGGAACCTACAGTGAACAGCGATGAGCACGATGTAATTGTACATATTCAGGCTGGAGATGTCCTTCGACAATGTACGATGCGGAGTTCCAGTGGAGACCAAACATTTTGAATATACCACGGTGCAACGCTAGCAACACATTCATTCGTATGTTGTATGGTTTTTATCCAGCAGTGTTCTGGAAATAAAAATACACTAAACTTAGCGGTGATTTTCAGACAATGTGTACTACTACGAATCCCATTAAGATGATTGAGCGCAGTCTGATATCCTGGTTAGAAAAATAACGAGTTGTTTGAAAAAGCAAGAGTACTGCAAGATAAAACATTATCATATGGTAAAGCCTTGAAATATCTAGATTGGTTTAAATATCAGGTCCGGTTAATTATGTCGGGGGAAATTACAGTAGCAAATTCCTTACTTGAGGCAAAAAATACCACTAGGACGTGAAACCTACTCAGGTAATAGATGGTATCACAGTCAAACGACGCCTAGAACGATGGATCACTATCCCGTCATATTTTCGGTCATCGTTGATGTCTATATAATTAAGGCAGCGAAAAAGACAAATGGAAGTTCGGGTCATTATTGCCTCAATGCAATAATGTGGAAGAACATGTTGACTCAATTCGATCATAATTCAATCGATCTGGCTAACTCCCTTGCGGAGTTAGCCTTTGCCATTGCATCTAAAAATGTGTAAACTGGTGTGTTGGATGCTTCAAATGCATCTCAAAAAGTATACACTGGTGTGTTAGATGCTTTAAATGCATGCCGTATTGTTGCTCTTAACAAAAATGATGATGGAATTCGACCTATATGCATAGCGGACGTTACTAGGAGAATCATATATAAGACTACAATGTACATTATGTGTGCCCTTCTCTTATTAAAGTTCTATGTAACATGTATGCCAGCGATGCCCAGCTCACACTTGGTGGAAACAATCTTTGATCACCCGAGGGATTCACTCAGAGGGAACTATTGGCAATGATAGCATTTGCAAGGGCCTCACTACCTTTAATTTCTCTAATCCAAAATCACGTGTCAGCCATTAAATAACGATGTTATGCATATGATGCCAATTTCATTGGTCAACAGCAAGATATCAGAACAGTATGGTAGCTGCTAACAAATGTTGCCCCTATGTATGGTTATCACGTTAATGCTCAACGCTCATACATTTTCATTAGAGAAACCAATTAGTCACCGAAAAATTGAGAGATATAACGAAGAAATCAGATAGGATTGAAATATTGGGCGTGCCTATCGGTACTCCAGAGTTTATCAAAATATTCGCTTAATTGCCCGTCCATACATGGGCGTCTTTGATACACATGTGGCATATGCTAGATTAACTCAATCAATACAGTGGAAATGGATACATTTTCTGAGTTCCCGAAATTAGCGACTTAATGATGACTTAAACGAGGCAATCCGCAAACAAGTTTATCCCGACCATCTTAAAACGACAGCCCTCAGAAGAACTGTTCATCATAATGAAGTCTCCTTTTATCCTCGTTGCAATTGGTATAATGGATACTGTCTTTACTGCAAACTTCGAGTGCATATACTCTTAGCTTATGTGCGCGAAAATCACATTAAAATTGAATGAAGAGGAGTCGGTAAGCTACAACGATCAGTTCTGAAAACCATATCAACTATCCGAAATATTGCGTTAAAGGACAGAATAGAAAATGCTATGCAAGCGTTACTACAAACACTCAAAAGATCTATCAAGAACGCTACTACAGATGGGGCGGCAGCGTGGCTTACTGCCACTCTAGTTCGTAGAAAGAACTATCATATAAACTCTGACAAATTCTCAGACGCGATATGTATTTGATATGGTTTGCAATCTAGTTATTTACACAATTCAACTTGTATATGTAGGCAGATGGGTAATATTATCCATTCATTATCATGCCAAAGGAAGTGGTCTACCGACAATTCGGCATAATGGGGTACGAGACATTGTTGGTGATGTTTTATCAGAAATATGCCACGGAATTTGAATTGAACCACAATTTAAGACAGTGTAGGAGAATGAGTTGTTCTAGCAAGCCACAACTTCCAGTAATCCGGAAGCTCGCTTGAATGTAGTAAGCAAGGATTATGTGGTACCAGATTTGAGCGAACGTTTTTTGATGTATGTATCTTTAATAATAATGCTCAATTGTACACAATTCGCCCCGCATTATCGACGTTTGAATATCAGGAGCATCGAAAAATTACTAAATACAGTGAAAAGATGTCATAGGTAGAATATGAAAGATTTGAACCGTTAGTCTTCTCAAAGTTCGAAGGAATAGTCCCAAGTGCAAATCGAATGCTCAAAACAATGGCTAAACTAATGGCAAGGTCTTGCCCGCGCACGTACGCAGATTGTTCTATTAAGATCAAGCGACAGATCAGTGTTGAAATAGAGCAGGCATTGCCTACTTGTTTACGATCGCCCCGTTCCAAGATGGATTGTTATATGCCAGAGTAATACCGTTTATCATTACTGACGAAGAATAACAAATAAATGACAGAATTAATTATTGTAGAACAGTAACTTATAAAAACATTAGTCGAAAAAATATTATAATTTTATTGAGGAATAAATTATATGTTTATCTTATATAAATATTTAAATAAAAGATAAATGTTACAGAAAAAAATTGTATAGTTTGTGATATTTCAGTATCGTTATATAATGATATAAATATATAAGAAATAAAATATTTAATTTAATTAATATTTTTTGTTTATTTTACTGTGAAAAATTAATTATCAATTAATTAATTATAAAGATATAAATATTTAAGATATGTTAAATGGAATATTTAATATATTGATATTTTTTGTTTATTTTACTGTGAATAATTAATTCTTTATTAATTAATAATTAATAATTCACACGATATTGCATGATATTATCTGACATTATATTGTTTGACAATTTTGAAGAGATTTGTATAAGTAACAAATTTAAAATTTTTGTATCTTATAATGTTAAAATTCAAATTTAAGTGAAATTTTTAAAATCAATCGGCCTTTTTTAAAATAGGTTCCCGAGGAAACGCAACGAAAGCCTCGAAAACTGCGAAGAAGTAAGTAAATTTATTTTTCTTTACTAGAATCAACAATTTATTATTTAAAAAGTAAATGCAAAGCCACCCGTGGCACCGACTAACGACAACAAGCGGAAAAATATAAAATCCGACACTGATCAATTTTGCTTGGTTCCTGGACGCCTTAGCTTATTAAGTTCAAACAAGAAATACGTTGTCACTGTGGGTGAAGTCAAACGCCGTCTGCAAGCACCAGAATGTCTTAATGCTAGCCTATTGGGAGGGATTCTTCGAAGGTAATTTAATCATGAAATTAATCGTTTGATAAGATTATTAGATTATTAAAAAATTTGAAATAAGAAATAATTTATTATTAAAGTAAACGTTCGCGTAATTGATATAAAATTTTTAAATTTTTTTATTTTAAAATTTTTAGAACAATGATCAATTATTATACTTTATTTTCATTTAATGAATATTTTATTTACATTTAATGATTCATAAATCTTAATCTGTAAAATTAATAAAACTTTACTTTTTGCTCGAGGAAGTCGTTTCCTCTGACGAAATTTAAAGTGTATCTTTTTCAAGTATAAAGTTATTATTTATTATTCATCTAATACAAATAACTTATCTTTTTCAATTTAGAGCTAAATCCAAAAACGGAGGAAGTGAATTGCGAGCAGAATTAGAAGACATTGGAGTATCGTTAGCAGCAGGTAGAAGAAAAGCGACAGCAGTAACTCTGCTTACTTCACTTGTTGAAGGTATGAAATCTAGCTGAAGTTCTACAACGTTTTTACTATCTTTTACAAAAATAAAAATTAGCGTTTTTTAGAAGTGTGGATGTAAATTTTCTAAATATCTAGTGATCCTATCAGTAAACTTTTTAGCATCCATCAAACATTAATCAATATTTGGTAGGATCGAATATTTGGTTTTGTTTTTCACTGAATAATGGCTTTAGCATCACTCAAATATGACTTTTATAATTTTTATATAAAATATATAAATAAGCCTCAACTTAGACTAATCCGAAAAACATACTATTGTACGCAATCATTTTTAGCCAGACGCGGAAGAACGACGATAACAGCAGCAAGTATCGTTTCGTCATCACAATGACGAAATTGTTAACTAAATAATTTTGTTATTAATTATCTTTGTTAGACAAGACAAAGATAAGACAAGGAATATCAACTGCATCACAAGATGTATTATAGAATCAGATCTTGAATGCGGATAAATAGATAAATAAATATAATAAATTAATAATATAATAAAAACATATAACAATCAGATACTTCTGTAGATGCTTGTCAAACAAAAAAATAGATTAGATTAGTGATAATTGGAATCTTCACTTTACTTCACTTTAATTCAATCCAACATTTGTTTTAATTATAAACAATAAAATTAATTAAAAAATAATTATATTTATTAAAATTCTTAAATTAATTTTAAATTTAATTAGTCAAATTGACTAATTTAAATTTAGTCAATTCATAAAATGACGTTTATTTTAAATTTCAATTTTTTATTTTAACTTGATTTAAATTATAAAAAATCTTATAACAATTATTTATTTTATTATTTAATTATTACTTTTTGATTTAGCATTATTATGTTTTGTTTAGTTTATAATTATATTAAATTCGTAGATTCAGTTAGCTGATTTGATCATAAAATACTGGTAAATTGTTTTGATTTTATTTAGGAGAAGCTATACACTTGGGAAATGACTTTGAATCCCTTTGTAATACTGACTTTCCTTTAAAAGAATGTGCTCAATATTCAGCAAGATATAATTCGAACGATTTAAATCAGAAAAGAAGCATGCTTGTTTGTGCAAAGTAAGAAATATTTATATTTTTAACTAATTGAACATTTTATTTTTTTAATTGATTTTTTTATATTTTTTCATGTTTATCCTATTGTGGTCGCACACCATAATAAGTCTCTTCTGCCGCACTCGATCCGCTACTGTTTCTTTGACTTCTTCACATTGATCAAGTGGGATCTCTGCTCGTCGTTTCCGGGGAACGCCCTAACCGACTTTTGGACCCATCATTTTTAAGGTTTGGAGCGGTATTATTACAGTCGGATGCCCTGTCTGACACCAACCATCCTCATTTTTCAACCGGGCTTGGGATCACCTTTAAAACGATACAAAACAATTAATCACCGAAATATTAATTCAAGAAAATATTTTTATTTTCCATATAAAACACATTTTTCAAATCAAAACAGTTGAAACGATTAATAACAGAAAAGATCTAAGTAACAATAAAGAATATGATGTTTATCCATTGAAATGATCATTAACCGTTTAAAAGATAGCAGTAACTTCAAGTTATTAATCGTTTACTATAATCTTTTTAATAATTTTGCTTTGATCATAGGGCCATTGCATCAGAATTCACCGAGTTTCTGAGAAATGTTGGACAAACCATAAGTACAACGAAGAAAGTAGCGTTCATGAGCAATGTTCCTAACGTGTATTTTAACAATTTCAATTATTTATCACATGGATTTGGACCAATTTGTATGCATGCAGCAATGAATGTTTTTAAAAACTATTGCGATGAATTCTTACAATTGATGATGGATGGAAGCCAGAATGCAATGAATTAGTTTGCATATACCACAATCATCAATTGTCAATTTAATTGTTTTATGTAAATTACATTTTGTATTTTATGTTCACCCGAATTCATTTATACCATTGAAATGTAAATTTTATAAAAATATTACTGTAAATTTTCATTTCATTATTTTATTAATTGATCTTAGAATTCTTTATTTAAATAAAAGTCCTAATGTTAATAATGACTTCTATTAAAGAAGTCCTGTACTTTCGAATCATTTATAAAATTCTAGGCTATAAAAGCTATTTTAAATATTCGAAAAATTCATTTTAAATAATTTTTGGAGCTGGATCAAAGAAAGGAGAAAATTATTTTTGATATTTCGCTAAGAAGTTAGCGAAATATCAAAAGTAATTTCTTTTTTCCTTTGATCCAGCTCCAATAATTATTTATCAATAATGAATCATTATCAACTATTTAAAAAGCATTTTAATTATTTATAAATATAAATAAATTAGAACATTAATATATAATCAAACGATCTATAATATATAATATATAACTATATAAAACGATCTGTTTTATTTTTGCTAAGCATTTACATTAGCGTTAACTTTTTTAATTATATTAATTTTGTATATATCAAATTAATCATAATATTTTTATATTATTAATCATTAGTTGGATCTTTCTCCGAGAAAAATACAATAAATATTTTGATTTTTTGAATTTTATCCAGTGCGATTGACATCTTCAGGGAAACATCAGTCTTTGACAACTGATGACATACTATATAAAAGAATAAAAACGGAAGAACTTAATTGATATGTTGTTCAACCAACAGAAAAACACTAGTCTTTGGCAACTGTTGATATACTATATGTAGAATAAAAACGGTTCCATTTAATTGAAATGTTGTTCAACAAAACTCTTATTCGGCCGTAATTTTAAGCACCAATTGTTTTTATTGCCTTGCATGATTGATGCAATTTCGATGTGTACCGCGTCCTTGATTAAACGACGACGTGTATTTGGCTCGTATTCAAGAACAGTTATATTGTCGAAATCTATTGTATATGAACTGTTCAACAAATTATTAAATATTGCTGGAGAAACGTCGCCTCTTTTAAGAGTACCCTCGTGCTGTTCAAGTTTCCTTCGTAGTCCTTGTTTGGCTTAGCCGATGTAGACTTTGTTGCAATTATCAAATAATTAAATTTTTGTTATTTTCTTTAAAATTACAAAATTAAATTCTTTATCAATAATGGATTATTATATTAACTATTGACTATAATTATTTAATTTGTAAAATTAAAAGTTAAATTTAAATTTACGTTTTAAAAATATACTCTCTTTAAAGAATAATAGTAAAGAATAATATATTTTGTCTAATTAGTTAAATATTTCAAATGTATATCCCTAAAATTACGTTTTACCTAAAACTAAAGAGTAATTTAAGGATTAAAGTAATTTAATTAACCTACTTGTTGCAATTCTAATGATTTCCAATATATTATATTAGAATATATAATGATTTTAATGATTTTAATTATAATGATTTATAATCAAATCAATGATATTGATTATAATTATTTAATAATTATAATGATTTCCAAATTAAAAACTGGATTTATCTAGACAGGGTAAATTTGTAATATGTGTTTGACTTTGTATAATCAATCCGAATTTGTACATACCAAGAAAATAAACATTTCATCATTTTTTAATTGAGAATAAGGTATTTTTGTCATTGGATACTGTGTAGCAGCGAAAAATTGTAAAAATGCTATAGATACATCAAGCTATAATCTTCACTGTAAAGAAGATGGGAATTAAATGAATATCATTTCTGTAAAATTATATTTTATTAATTCAAATGGAAAATAATAATGTGAAGCTCATTAAAGTGAACTAAACAACCAGAACAATCATAGCCAGAATACGAAATACATCAAGATATATCAAGATATATCACGCTATAATCTTCATAGTAAAATTTAAAATTCAATGCATATTAAATGATCAAAAATATTTTTTTTTGCATTCGATTTTTGTGAATGAAATACATATTTTTTTAAAAAATTTAAATTTGTTCGCTATTTTTTTGGTAATTTTTTTAGCTCCTGAACATTTTCAAAGTTCTAAACATTTTCAAAATAGTATTAAGAATACCATCATATTATTTTTTTAATAATATAAATATTATTAAATATTAAATATTAAATAATTCTTAAATATTGAATAGTTTTAAATATGTTTGAGTATTTATTCTATACAAAGTTAAAAATAATGACCATAATATTTCGATGTCTATATCAAAGTTTAATGTGTTTTAACAATTAAATGTTATTTAGTTGGAACTTTTTGTACAATTTTACCTTATATGTCATATATGTACATTAAAATAAAGCTTTTAATTGTCTTGATAAAATACACGCTTTACTACATTTTCTGCATTACAAAACGATATTTCGATGTGTTATCTGAATTTCACGGTTTCAACGATTAAATATCACTTTTTATAAAATACACAAAGTTGGTTATTATTAATTTAAACTATTAAATAAAACTATATTTAACTGATAGCTAGATATGAATCACTAAATTATCCCAAATAAGAACTTAGTCACCTATAAACCAAATATCCGTAATTTTATGTGTGAATTTTAATTCAAGCTATATTAGATGCTAACTTGTGCGTTCTAAGATGCCATAATTTTACTTTCAAAGGTTAGATATAGTCTGAAAATTATAAAACAGTCAATTCAAGCGAATATAAGCTATTTGATGTCTTTATGTAACGGATCCCAGTTAAATCAAGTATACATTCTATCAATTTCAGAAGAACAAATATATGATGCTTCTGTGCATTAAAGAGATTTTTCGTTACAAATGCATTCTTTTAACACATTTCTAAGATTGCCATGATTACATTGTTCACTGACCAGTGAAAATAACCGATTGATCAATAGGCGCAAAACAAAATAGACGATACACTTTCATGGTTGCCGATAAGTACGAAATTCATCTAACAGAATCATAACACTGACTAAAATGATTAATATTTTTAAAGACTTGATTGCTTTATCATCGTCTAAAATACACATTAAACAACGAAACCTAAAAACCAATTAGCCTACAAGCTATTTTCCTTTTGCACTTGGTTTAATAAATAAAACGGCTGACCGCTATTTACCTAATCCGACAACAATTGAAGAAGTAACTGAAATGAAACGTGAAATTTAGAATATTTTTATTGAAGCAATTTAAATTTGGATAATATAATGTTTGTTTCATGCATATCTTTAATAGTATTTTAAAGTACATCATTCTAAACTTTGATAGTTAGAACTTTCAATAAAACCGCTTTTTTAAGTATCGTTTTGGATCTAATTGTTGAACCAATTGTTCCTAACTTCAAATTTAAACGTATTCTACATATTGACCAACAAAATTTACGTATCAAATTTCAATGTACTTACCTATGACAACATCTATTTGTACTTACTAATTTAAAAAGCTCATTTTACCTTATTCCGAACATGTTTTTAATTAATATTTTTAAATCAACTTTTCAATAAAAAAAACTCTGTGTTGTGGGTTCGATTGCCATGTTAGACGTTTTCCTTACAAAATAAATTACAATTCCATGAAATTTAAACGTATTCTACAAATTGACCAACAAAGTTTAATAATCTTCATAACTTAATGAATATTATAAAATATCTAGGATAGTGTATTACAATACTAACAGTTTTTAAAAAGTTATCAACTCTTTGGGATTTTATTCAAACATACAAATATAGTAAACTGAAATAATCTGGAGTTTGCATATTTTGCTTTTAAATATATTTGATAGATCAAATTTAAAATTATAATGCAATTAAATTTTATATAAGAAAATAACTCAGTAATTACTCAGAAAATCACTTCAGTAATTTCTGAAGACGCCAACAAAAGTTAGCGAAGTATCAAAAATAATTTCCTCCTTTCTTTGATCCAGCTTTAATAATTATAAATCTATTTCTATAAAACAATCAATACGAGTTTTGATTTTAATTAAAACTTTTAAAAATATGCATGCAAAGGAAATAACATAAACCTGTTTATTTACAAAGAGTAAAGAATTATTACTGCCCGGCTAGCTCAATCGTAGAGCACGAGATTCTTGATCTCGGGGTTGTGGGTTCGAGTCCCACGCTGGGCTTTATACTTACTAGAAAAATTAAATATAGTTGATAGATCAAATTTAAAAAGTTAACAAAATATCAAAAATAATTTCCTCCTTTCTTTGATCCAGCTTTAATAATTATAAATCTATTTCTATTAAACAATCAATAAGAGTTTTGATTTCAATTGAAACTTTTAAAAATATGCATGAAAAAGGAAATAACATAAACCTGTTTTTTTACAAAGAGTAACGAATTATTGCTGGCAGGCTAGCTCAATCGTAGAGCACGAGATTTTTGATCTCGGGGTTGTGGGTTCGAGTCCCACGCTGGGCTTTATACTTACTAGAGAAATTAAATATAGTTGATAGATCAAATTTTAAATTATAATGTAATTAAGTTTTATATAAATTTCATTAACATTTATTGAATTTATGAATATATATAAAACATTATAAATTAATTCGTTTTCAAATGTCTCAACAAGCTATATTCTGATATCAATTAACAATATCATATTTTTGAATATGATATTGCTAAAATTTAATATTATAAAGATTACTTTTTGTTGACACGATACTTTGCGCTAATCTTGATTTTAAAAATTTGCATATTTTGCTTTATTATATATATTTGATAAATCTAATTTAAAATTATAATGCAATTAAATTTTAGGATCTTTTCAGTTTGAGGCACTTTGTCCAAATTACGCAAAAAGTCTGTTTATTGTACATCTTCATGTGCTCTTTCGAATGGCGTATAATTTTTTGAGAGAAATGCGTTTGTGGCTAAAAAATTTTAATATTTAAATTTTTTCATAATAATTTAAAATTTAATTTTAATTTCAAATTTCAAAGTTAGAAACTTAAAAAATTATATTTAAGTATTTTTCATATATCTTATCAATATACAATGATTTGAGATTTTTTCTATGCTCTCACGAAAAAACATACAATTTTTTTATTTTTTTGTTCAAAAAGTAATTTGAATTTGAAATATCTTAAAATTTTGCAATTATAACATATAATTTTTATTGCGTTATCGTAAACATCACAGTTATATTGACTTAAGTTGAAAATATTAAAATATTTGAATCATTCAAAAAAGAGTTATTTAAAATGTCTTTTCAAAATATGCATATTTTTAAGTTTATTTTAATTTTGGTCAAACAATCGATCCCCAATAAGACATTAAATCCATTTTGTTGAAACTTATCTTCATTATTCCTTTTATATTCAATTTCCTCCTCTCTGCTTGATGTCGGTGGATCTCAACAGTTGAGGTCTTATTTACTGGAATAGTGAATGAGGTCCCAAATTGTTGATGGTCAGTGACATCAAGCGAAGGGGATGAATGGGGGGGGTAAATATGTGATTAAACTACGCGGTTGCATTTAATAGAACTAAGAGATTCAAAACCGTTTTACTTATAATTTTTTAAAAGGCACAACGGTTGCAAATATTTACCGAATAAATAAAATTATTGGCATAGCTTAAAATTCCTTAGACACTCG
Organism: Pomphorhynchus laevis; assembly: GCA_012934845.2. Classification (NCBI taxonomy): domain Eukaryota; kingdom Metazoa; phylum Acanthocephala; class Palaeacanthocephala; order Echinorhynchida; family Pomphorhynchidae; genus Pomphorhynchus; species Pomphorhynchus laevis. Next base: position 26,932 of record WNNJ02003696.1, read on the forward strand.
AATATGGACTCTAATTTATTGTCATTTCGATGACGTCTGTGCCAAATGAATTCGACTAAATATGAGTCAATCATTGAGCGATGTGTACCCCATCGCTTTCTATTGCCTGATTTAAGCTGGTTCCATGTTGACTCAATTTGTTGAGTATGAATTCCTTCTGAGCTAACAAAGTCAACTGAATGATTTACAGTTCGGTGTTCAAATCTGTATCCTTCTAGGGTTTGCACACCACAATATCCTTTCCATAGATCTGAATGAATGATCGATCCAGGTAGTATGCACTGTTTTATGCACTCGTTAAGAGTTTTAGCATTTCTATGATCAACAGCAAAAAGAAACACTTCAGATGTTTCTCTACACACGCCACCGAAAACCCATTGTTGTGGAAGCATGCGCCCCCTATTATATTTCCGACGGGCGAAAACTGTTTCATCGATCTCAACTATTATATTTTCGCCCCCTATCTTACATGGATTTTTTAATATTTCATCAGCACAAGCCTCGCGCATGTAATTATTGTAGTCAACGGTCGTGCTGTGATCAATCGCCAATTCTTCTTCGCAAAATTTAATGCTGGTTAATTGTTTAGACCAACAGTACATAAACATAATTGTTTTACGAAGCGGTAATCGTGCTCCTTCAAACCAAGTCCCACTTCGAACTGTAGTTGAAACGGAGCATTTCGATTTTTGGCATCTCCAATATACTTTATTACATCTGACACTTAATGTCATTAGATGCTTACGACAGCATCTTATTTCTACAAAAGAAGATAAATATATAATTATTTCGAACCAAATATAACCATTTCATACCACTTGGAATTAATCGATAATTCTGTAAAAACTTGACAGCATCTAATTCTGTAGAAATGTTTCGCAATATCCACTCTAAATTAATATTATTAGACATCTAAAATTATACAGTTATTCCAATAATAGCATCAAATTTTTACAAAAACAATCGATTGATCGATCAAAATTGAAAAAATAAAAACTATTTGCAATTAATTTGGAATAACTTTTTAAATCAATATACAAATAACTACATATTTAAAATATAAGCCATAGTAGACGTAGCGATTAGAATGGCACGATAAAAATAATAGCGTAGTATTGGTATTTTTCGAGATATTTTGAAATTAAATCTTTAATTTTAGGAAAAAAACAAAATTTAAATATTTTTTAAATCCTTTGTTGAAATATTTTTAAATGATTACAATTACAAAGGTTATTGATATATTTTAAACAAATGAAGTTTTGAGTTTATAGCGCCTTGAAAAAAAATTAAATTAAATTTTAAATTTTTATGAAAAAATTTAAATATTAAAATTTTTAGCCACAAACGCGTTTCTCCCAAAAAAATTATACGCCATTCGAAAGAGCACATGAAGATGTACAACAAACAGACTTTTTGCGTAATTTGGACAAAGTGCCTCAAACCAAAAAGATCCCAATTTCTGTTCAAATTATATGAACCAAATTTATGGTTTAACATCTTTAAATATTCCCCAATATTTTTCGCAAAGTCATTTTCTCAAAGCCGTTAGAGATATTGGCAAATATTTTAAAATTCGAAAGCATTTATAACGAATAATCGTGAATATGAATATTAAAGACCTTAGTGGCATTTACTAACAGTGATTTAGTCTTGTTATATTTGAATAAATGATCAAACCAAACGTGTTAAATGAAACGATATTTATTATTTCAATAACAACATTTCAATTGTACATATCAATCTTAAATCTCACGATTTTAAGAAACATTCCCAAGTCTTTTCAAAGGATAAATTACTGATTACGAATGCCAATAATTATCTGTTATCAAAATATTTAAAATAATTTCAAATGTTATTTGCTAAAAATGCCTTCTAATCTTAACACTAAATTTACTATTTAAATGTTTATTACTAAAAATACGATTTTATCAGCATTAAAATATTTTCAATTTAAAAGAAGAAATTATTTTTGATATTTTTTGCTAACGTTTGTTAGCATCTTCTGTTAATTTTCTGAAGATGCTAACAATAGTTTGCGAAATATCAAAAATAATTTCTTCTTTCCTTTAATCCAGCTTCAAATTTAATAGCATTTCATTTTTAAAGTTCATGTAAGAAAATTATTTCTTATCAAATATTTCTTCAGCGATATGATTACAATCTTATCTATTAAATAGTTGATAATAGTTCTCTTAGCATCCTCAGAAAATTACAAATTTGCAATTTTCTGAAGATGCTAACAGAAGTTTGCGAAATATCAAAAATAATTTCTTCATTTCTTTGATCCAGCTCCAATAATTATTTATCAATAATGGATCCTTATCAACTATTTAAAAAAATATTTTCAGTTTTTGATATCGATAGTTTAAAAAGGTTATTAATTTAATAGTTGATATCGATAGTTTAAAAAGGTAATTAATTTGACACAAAGCTTTTAATTTTTAGAATTCACACAATTTAAAGATCGTAAACACAAAATCATTTCCTAGAACAAAGTCAAACGTGGCCATAAAGATAACGTATCTACGCTTTTCCGTAATGAAATTTCAAGTTTACTCTGTGAAATTGTAGCCTTGCATTCCACCGGATTAATTACACCAAATAGATCAAATGATTTTTCATAATTGCCTTGCTGACATTTAAACGAGACACGCAGACGAACACGATTACAACTTACTAGACAAGATTGTGGCTGAATATTTTTAGCAAATATGCTGACAACACAATCTTTGGACATTTGATACATGTCTAATCGGCAATCAAGTGACTCTTGAGTTTTATCCGATGACTGACGACTCTCCCAATTATGTTCTCCTCGCTCACATCCGATTTGATTAATAAAATTATTGAAATCTGTTGTTTTCTTCTTGCAGCATGACCAATATTTCATTCCTTCATGAAATATGGCCTGGCCGGGATGGAACACACATATATCTTCCTTACATTCCCTCGTTGCTCCACATCCGGTATTTGTGCATACAACAGACCGCGAAGATACTGAATTATCACTGCAATTTGGCGATAACGTTGAATTGTCTAGATATTTTTGATACTGCTCGAAAACTGACGTTTGAATGGTAATCATTACTTCATCCAGAGAAGGTCGACTTTCATTGACTTCAATATGCTTTGTATTAATTATCTTAATAGGCTTTTGAGTTATTAGCTCATGTGAACTATCTTTAGTAACTTCCTTTAGTTTGTTCGTGTTATCTGGTTTAACATTACTATGATAGCCTCGTGTACAAGGAGGAATAGACAAAAATGTTGTGAAGTCAATAGACTTTTTTTTACAACAAGACCATCCTTTATATGCATCGTGAAAAAACGGTTCTCCCGAATGATACAGACATGACTCTGGTCCATTATCTGCTTGATTGTATTTCTTACCACATCCACGATTGTAGCATTGAAGCTGAACCGGATCGCCAGGTTCCATTTTTATGAAAAATTACAAAAAGAAAATTTTAAAACCGTGTTTCTTAACTAGTAAAATCTAAAGTTGGCGCTGAACTCATTTCATTAATAATAAAACTACAAAAACAGTAAAATTTAAAGCGTCAAATATCGGAAATTTAATAAAGTTGTTGGAAATTGTAGATGCTAGTATCTGCTTGAGTAAAATAAGTTTGAATATATACATATATATGTATATAATAGGATATATTTAATATATATAATATATGTGATATCATGATAGATATCATGAAGGAAGGATTCTGTAGCTGGTTTTCAATGCGAAAGTCACCTCGTGTGACCTAGCAACTATTCGTTATATATATATATATATATATATATATATATATATATATATATATATATATATATATATATATATATGAGTTGCTACAAAACTGGACTTCGATCATCAGCTCCATCAGTCTATTGTATCACTCCGAGACGCCCCAAACCACCCAGCAGTCATCGTCAGTCGGATGAAGTGGTTAGGGTGCGTTTCGACTGCTTTTGTGATAACTATAAAGACACCAGCAATTCCTCACGATGCTAAACAAAACTCAGGTGCAGAAAGCGTTTTTACTGGCTTGTTGCGTGTGTAGACCTTCTAGTTATTCTTTATATGCACAAATGCGTATCCGTTGGTTACGAGGGCACTGAATTTCTCAGAGGATTCCGAAAGGAATACGTTTTTTATAAATTGGTAGTGCGAAAAATCGCTTTTAACTGTGGTCCAGGAGCCTAAACAGGCTACTATTGATTTTAAATCCATATGAGTTGCTACAAAACTGGACTTCGATCATCAGCTCCATCAGTCTATTGTATCACTCCGAGACGCCCCAAACCACCCAGCAGTCATCGTCAGTCGGATGAAGTGGTTAGGGTGCGTTTCGACTGCTTTTGTGATAACTATAAAGACACCAGCAATTCCTCACGATGCTAAACAAAACTCAGGTGCAGAAAGCGTTTTTACTGGCTTGTTGCGTGTGTAGACCTTCTAGTTATTCTTTATATGCACAAATGCGTATCCGTTGGTTACGAGGGCACTGAATTTCTCACAGGATTCCGAAAGGAATACGTTTTTTATAAATTGGTAGTGCGAAAAATCGCTTTTAACTGTGGTCCAGGAGCCTAAACAGGCTACTATTGATTTTAAATCCATATGAGTTGCTACAAAACAGTTGCTCCATCAGTCTATTGTATCACTCCGAGAGTGATACAATAGACTGATGGAGCTGATGATCGAAGTCCAGTTTTGTAGCAACTCATATGGATTTAAAATCAATAGTAGCCTGTTTAGGCTCCTGGACCACAGTTAAAAGCGATTTTTCGCACTACCAATTTATAAAAAACGTATTCCTTTCGGAATCCTGTGAGAAATTCAGTGCCCTCGTAACCAACGGATACGCATTTGTGCATATAAAGAATAACTAGAAGGTCTACACACGCAACAAGCCAGTAAAAACGCTTTCTGCACCTGAGTTTTGTTTAGCATCGTGAGGAATTGCTGGTGTCTTTATAGTTATCACAAAAGCAGTCGAAACGCACCCTAACCACTTCATCCGACTGACGATGACTGCTGGGTGGTTTGGGGCGTCTCGGAGTGATACAATAGACTGATGGAGCTGATGATCGAAGTCCAGTTTTGTAGCAACTCATATGGATTTAAAATCAATAGTAGCCTGTTTAGGCTCCTGGACCACAGTTAAAAGCGATTTTTCGCACTACCAATTTATAAAAAACGTATTCCTTTCGGAATCCTGTGAGAAATTCAGTGCCCTCGTAACCAACGGATACGCATTTGTGCATATAAAGAATAACTAGAAGGTCTACACACGCAACAAGCCAGTAAAAACGCTTTCTGCACCTGAGTTTTGTTTAGCATCGTGAGGAATTGCTGGTGTCTTTATAGTTATCACAAAAGCAGTCGAAACGCACCCTAACCACTTCATCCGACTGACGATGACTGCTGGGTGGTTTGGGGCGTCTCGGAGTGATACAATAGACTGATGGAGCTGATGATCGAAGTCCAGTTTTGTAGCAACTCATATGGATTTAAAATCAATAGTAGCCTGTTTAGGCTCCTGGACCACAGTTAAAAGCGATTTTTCGCACTACCAATTTATATATATATATATATATATATATATATATATATATATATATATATATATATATATATATATATATATCCTTAAAGACTAGGCATAACTTGTTGCTGAATTGTCGCTGCACTCGTTGGATCCTTAATGGATACGGCATGTATAATAGTAGTGCACGGATGTGCTGAGTAGACAACGGTCCAGGATTTCTTACGAAATACGGCATTTATACTAAATGGTGTTGCTTGGCACTACTATTATACCTGCCGTATCCATTAAGGATCCAACGAGTGCAGCGACAATTCAGCAACAACCTCTGCCTAGTGTTTAAGGATGGTCCGCACAGCAATTCGATCTGGTTAAGAGCGTAAGCCTCAGACAATTAAGCAAAGTGTCGGAAACGCCTTTATTCACAATGTCACACAGGCAACCGAAACGAGTACTTCATTCTACTGATGAGTGTTGCCGGGTACTCATTGGTCGTCTAGAAGTGACATGGTGACTGAAAGTCGTGAATCGAAGTCCAGTCTATCAAGCAACACCATTTAGTATATATATAATTTGTTGTTACACCTGCTTATATATAGTTATTAATGCGAAAGTCACCTTGTGGGGTCTAACAACGATTTAATAGATAATTAAGCATCCATCAAAGGACCACAAGCCCGATTTTAATCGATCTTAATGATCACATACTAAAGCAATCTATAATAAGCATGCTGGAGAGAATCTCGGACAAATGCAGTTACTGCTCAAGCCAAGTACGGAGAGAGACAGCTCTAATCTCGAATGGGTCAAATTTCGGAAAGGAGAAAAGTTGGTAGTCAGCCTTCTGATGAGCGCGATGATACCAATATATTGCATAAATCAGGCGAAACAACGAAAACGGATATGCCAATGATGCTTTAGTAGTTAGAATGTATGAAATTGGACAATTTGTGTGACCTAGCAACTATTCAGTATATTCATTGCTTACACGAACTGTATTACTTCATTGGTCAGTTTCATGTTATCCTCTGTGATTCTTTCAATCCTATTATCATCACGCCCAGGCCTACATTTAGTGTTTCGGTCATGTTACTGTTTCTGCTAAAGTCCTTGTTGCAGAAATGCTGGTTTATATTTAGCTTATATACTAAATTACACAATTTATGTATAGTTGGTGTGAGCGATAACTATTATTCGCAATTCGAACACACCACACACCGAATTTTATTATTCGTTTCTTTACGAATTATTCACCGGAGAGCAAACCCTAAGCTGTCATTTTTCTATTGTGAATATTCATTGCTTACACGATTTGGATGCTTATATATAAATACATTATTATAAAATGCAATTCAATTCGAAAATCAAATAAATCAATTGAAACTATTTATTTCATACACTTATTAAAAGAATTTTAGATGAAATACCATTTTACGAATTTATTAATATCTAGGATATCCTGCTTATAATAAAATTTTCTAGAATAACTGTTTTATAAGCAAATTTCTACATTTGTTTCATGACTCGAAATAACAACGGTATCTATATACAATATCTACATGCAATATACCGTATATTATTTAAAATAATATTATTATATAATGTTATTATATCATCGTATTATAATACCCATATATTGGTATGTAGTAATTGTCAAATGGCTAATTATATTACTGATCAAAAAAATCAATTTTATAATTATTACGCTCTAAAACATGCTTAACATAAACTGTAAAACGAAATATAGGAACGAAATATAGGAACGAAATATAAAATGAAATGTAGGAACGAAATATAAAAATTCGGTGTGTGGTGGATTCAAATTGCGAATGTACATTTAAATATTTGTTATTTCATGGATGAAATAACAACAATAAATATAAAATTTACAATTCGCTATATAATAACTTAAATGATTACTTTAGTAAGCTGATTAATAGTAAAAGCTCGAATATATCTAAGATAAACATTTGGAAAGATTATATATTTGATGAAATTAGAGAGAAAATGAAAATAACAAACAATTATAAAAGGAAAGATAAAATTAATAAAGATATGTATACAGAACTTACTAAATTAAAGAATAACTATATAATAACAACTATTGATAAAGCTAGTAATAACTTTGTCTTCATATGCAAAAAGCTTTATTATGATATACTAATGAAAGGAGTTAATTCTAATGATTTAAATGTAAACGCAACATATGAATGTAGTGATTTTAGTTTAGAAACAATTATCACAAGTCACTGTTCAATATTGAATAAAAAGGGTATAAAGGTTGAATCAGATAATAAAACTATATCTATATTATATTGAAATCCAAAATTACATAAAAATCCAATAAAACCTAGGTTCATATGCGAACACATTTATCCATGTATCCCTTTTCCTAATAAAACCAATATTAATGATAAAGAATGTGTATATCTATGCATGAACATTAAGTTAGCATCAATTAAAACTATTTTTAATTTATATCGTAAAGATGACATTTTTAAATTTACAAACATTTTTGCATGATCATTCATGCATCCATATAATGTTAAATATAATACATTAAATAATGAAATTTTAAGAATTGCAACAATTTGCAACGATATTGGTTTTCTTCAAAATTATTTACATAATTTAATAGATAAATATTTTAATAAAATACAATAAAAATATCATCAAATAGAAAATAGTAAAGTATATAAATCAACACAATAATATTAGAAATAAATTTAAAATCATTAGCAGAAAATTTTTATAAATGGATAATAAATAATATACTTTGTATTAGAATAGAATACTAGATAATCAAATTTCATCAGAAGAAATAAGTCAGTAGCACGTGTTTGGCCCTGATGCAATGTTATGACGATAAATAGGGGCCGAAACCTGATAGCATAGCAGTTCCTCCTGATGACCTCTAATTCTTATTATGATACAACGTCTGTTATTTATTAGTCAATTCATAAAAATTGACTTTTATTTTAAATTTCAATTTTTTATTTTAACTTGATATAAGTTATATAAAATCTTATAACAATTATTTATAATTATTTATTATTTAATTATTAAATTTTTATTTATATATTTGACTCAGTTAGCTGAATTAAATATAATTCTTAAATAAATTCTTAATAATTAAATAAAATATAAATATTTTTTAATGTGTTCAATGAACTGATTTTTCCCTCATTATATGCATATATCATTTCAGTTATTAAACAATTTAGTTTGGATTTTTGATTAGTATCACTAATTTGTGTACACCTCTTGTTTTTATCTTAGAATCTGCCTAACTCGATTGGATGTTTAAAGTACTTTACCAATTATATTTAATTTATATTTATATTTAAAATATAAACCAGCAAAATATATAAATATTAAAAATTAATAATAAAAAAATATAAACATTAAATATAAATATTTAATTTATATTAAAAATTTAAACCAGCATCTCGGCGACAAGGAGTTCAGCAGAAACAGTAACATGATCGAAACACGAAATGTAGGCGTGAGCTCACTACTGGATAAGGCCCACCTAAGCTGATTGTTGTGTAGGATTGAAAGAACGACAGGATGATATTATGAAACCGACCAATGAAGAATTACGGCTCGTGTAAGCAATGAATATTCACTATAATAATAGTGAATCATTATAATAATAGTGAATGATTATTACCAAATAATCATTGTAAGCAATGATTATTTGGTAATAGTAAAAGTACGGATATATAAATACAGATCAAAGTATATTTCTAAATTACATATATATATTCATCGATATGTAATTGAAAAAAGCATTAGTCGAAAGCTATTACAATAAATTAGATCGTATTCGTCCATACTTTTACTACTAGGCCAGTTCATTACCAAAGAATCAAATATAGTAAGAATCATCCACTAGATCCCGACAACACTCGGTTCAATTCTAATATAAATTATCTATAGTATTTAAATTTTATTTATAGTAAATTTAAAGAAGTTATTAATGAGTATACAATTATATTTGCCAACCTATTATATAGGTTGGCAAATATATTAGAACATATATCCACTGGATTATTTAGGACTGTGTAGAGAAGTCATATGGAACATTATTTGTCTGCTTAGACGACAAGACTTGGTTAGAAGGAATATTGAATCGTCTCAGAGCTCACTGCAAAATCCACATGAGTTTTGCTGTCTAACCAATTAGTCAAAGAAACGTGCATTTATCCGTACTATTAATTAACAAAAATCAGATTTAATTAGCATATACAAATTTATAATTGTTGGCTAAACCCCAAAAGGTAGATTTCAAGTATAAACCTGCAAACAAATTACAGCAGATTTGTTTAGACTTATAAAACCGTCATTAGTTCCCTGTATTTACTAAGTTGTTCATTAAAACATTTTTGATATTAAATTCTTCTTTTTTCAAATTCAGACAGTAAAAAATTTAAAAACATTGGCCTAATAAAATTAATATAGCAACTTTCAGGGAACTTTCTTATTATAATTTTTTCTGATAGCAGTCAGCTATTGGAAATTCGACTAATTTTTAAGAAACAAATTTGTTTACCTTTTCCCTGTTCAATAAATAATTTTAATTAAATTTTTGAATGCAATGACTTAATGAAATTAATGCTATAAAATTAGTAAGGGCATATAATGCCAAAACGTTTGAATAAAACAACGAAAATATTTGTTTTTGAAATTAATATAAAAACGAAAATACGTTTATAACAACAATGCAATCATCTGAAAATAAAATATGATATTTCGTTTGATTTTTGATTTATCAGATGCATGAGCACTTCAGCAATGCAATATTCCTGTGCATAAACAAATACTCATAAATGTAATCATCTTGTATTCACAGTTAAAGACATTATCGTCCCAAATGGCTTTCTGATTTTGGTGTGATCAACATGACCAAAATTTTGTAAGAGTATAAGCAAGATCCCTAATTGATAATTATTGATAATTCGGTATACATACGCCTAAAAATAAATGTTAAAGCATTGAAGTAATTATCAACTAGGATCCACTAGTGGATATGGTTGGCAATTCTCACAAGATCCACAAGTGAATATCAAGATTCACTACTCGTAAATGTTTGTCTTACTTTGTACGTTCTGCTGAGTCCCTTAAATACATGCCAACGTTCACTATAAAAATCAAAGTATAACGCATATATAACGTTGATTTGAACTTTATCATTAAAGTTTAGATCCAAACTTAGACTTAATTGCGTATCATTGAGAGTTCAAAAAAACGTGAAGGTATCATTGTAATCACGTTTTCCCAATATTATCAAGTACTGGCAATACACCAAATCTTGTCATAATCATTGCTCTTGATATTATTTATCTCTGATGCCAATTATCAAATATTCGGTTTTTAGTAACTTTTGTGTAGATAAAGCTGTATTAGGTGGATGTTTCATACATTTACTTGAGGTTGAAAATTACCATTGCCTATAATGCTAGAATAACGACGTTAGACAAAATATATCTGTCTGTTAAGGCCGTAAATCGTCATGTTCATTACAATCCTTAATCACATCATTTGTTCATTACGGTGAGTGTCGATCTTTGATAAACACGTATATGGAGAGCGAATTTTTTTCAAAAATTCCATTGTTCTACACACGCTTAGTTGGTCTTATTAATAAAAGAATGACCATTCGACAATCTTTTCGGGGCTATGCAAAATGTTAACACATAATATAAGCTCGAAAACAAAAGCGATTAAATATTAAGGAACACGAGGTGAATAGCTTTCCATTCCTTGCAATGCTTTTCAAGACGACATTATTATACATTCAACAACATACGAGCATTAGCTCAAATAGCTGGCTCACAGTAAGTTCGTAACTAAGTTAATTAGGTATTAAAACAAGGAAATGCAACACGAAACATTGCTTGATCCATTCGTAGTCTTCTTTTGAAAGTACTAAGTGAACTGCATCCAACGGTGTCTGCATCAAGGTTGTTCCAAATCTCAACAATTATTCTATCAAATTGCATCGAACCCAATTTCTGTACCCTGTTTCTTCGAATAGTTAAAGAATGACCGCATAGAACATTTGAACCACGTAATTGATCCTACTCCGAAGGGTGATGATGATGTTGGAATAAATGTCAAACAAGGCACATATCCATGTACAGACGGGTCCATGTGACGGTATCAAGTCATAGTGATCTCAGTCTGTCTTCATAAAGCAGCGACGTCAACGTTGGTGCTAGTTTTGTTGCCCTGCGAAGTACCCTCTCTGATTTCTTATGTTCATGCGCAGTACGTGGGTATACAACCGGAGCTGCATATAAAAGTATACTCAATACATGTGCTAAAATCAGAGGACGAAGAGCAGTCGGATTAACGCGAACAAACGCGCGTCGAATAATACCTATCATTTTATTGGAGTTGGTACAAGCTTGATCAGTGTGCTTTTTGGTTGATAAATTAGAGGTAACCCATACTCCTAGATCTTTGTAACTATCGACACTTTCCACAATACAGCCCTTATATTTGTAACAAGCAGATGTTAGTTGCTTGCGAGCATTACTAATAATACGCATGTGTTGCATTTCGAAACATTTATCACAAGCTTGTTAGACGCCGCCCACAACTCCACATTATATATGTCAGTTTGCAAATTACGAACATCCTCACATAAATGGGCCGCCATATTTTTAAGTCATCTGCATACAAACATGATCGAAAGCGAATGCACCCAGGCAAATCGTTAACATAAATGCTGAATAAAAGCGGACCCGAAACTAAACCTTGAGGTACTCCAATATGACATTCTCTAGACACAGACAATGACCAATCGACAAGTACTCGAAAGCAACGATCACGAAGAAATTCTCTAATCCAATCAACCATTATGTTTGGGAGTCCAGTATTGACAAGTTTCTGAAGAAGTAGACCATGATCTACTCTATCAAAAGCTTTTGAAAATTCGAAGAAAGCTTTGACATGATGTATAAATAGCCTTCGTGGTATGCAACTCTTGATAACTCTACATCGAATTTTAGCCAAATTTACTGTTTGGATTTTTAACTCTCGATATGTTCGAATATTATCGTGTGTTAAAAGAATAAAGGGATCGTACATTAGTTTATGTAGTCAGTGAAGTTTCCTTTCCGTTTCCTAATGGGTACTCTCATGTTACATTCTTAGAAGGCTGGTTGATGTAGGTCCTTTACGATTTATTTGAAAAAATTTGTTAACCTCCACATAGTTCCAAATTTCCGTCTTCTAAAGGACGATATCTGAATTGTCTACATCAATCGCACCACCGCGTTTTATTTCTGGTATAATTATTTGATAACTATTTATCAAATAATTATTTTTATTTCTCTTTTTATTAGTAGTTATTTGGCTTTAAGTAGTTATTAGCGCAGCATGAACATCGACTCGTTTTAGATATTTATTTTCATGGAGCGTATTGATTTTCATTTATCACTACGACAATAGTGATAAATGAGATTTTCAAGATATTTTCACTATAAGTCTAGATATAAAGCCTATATTGTACGTTTTATATATTATTTGTTGGCTATATCTTTATTTAAGATATTTTCACTATAAGTCTAGAGATAAAGCCTATATTGTACGTTTTATATATTATTTATCGGCACAGCAGTGGAAAGTTCTGTTGTCCCAGTCTTTGCCGGCCATTAAAAGAGATTCCAAACAATAACGATATAACAATATAAATATAACAATATATGCCTAATCGAAGCAGTGATCTGCAGTTTGTGCTGCTGTGTCCCGAGACGGTCTCAAGCCTACGGGGAATAATACTATGAATAAAACTGCTAATGACACACATGGACTTAGATCTAGGAATGCTCCTGATAGAGGTCGATCGGTTCTTTTGACAAACGTACCTGAATCTATTTTAGAGAATTCTCAAGAACGACTTAAAGACGATATAGGGAGTCTTAGGTCGATATTATCACATGTTCTATGTTCTTGTGACTCTGAAGTGGTTGGAAGTTTAGTTGCTCTGTTCAGACAGGGCAAGCGTAGCCCTCACAATGACCATCCGCGTCTTCTTAAGGCCGTCTTTTGTGAACAATCACATGATGAGTTAATCCTTAATAATTCATTTCGCCTTAAAGGATCAAACGTTCGGATCTTGAAGGATCTTGATCCTACGGAGCGTAAGAGGCTCATTGCGGCTAGAAAAGAACTTAAGGATCGTGTTGCTCTTGGTGAAACCAACTTACATGTGAAAACTTTTCGGGTGGTGAGGCGACGAATAAGAATTGTATGGAGTCCTTTAGTTTTGTCGCCTCGCACAGATTCACAAATGTCGGAGAGCGCTCTCATATAGGTCATTGCTGCCTATATGATTTGGAATCTGATCTATTCAGGACAATGCGTGGAAATACAATTTGGAGTGGTAAAAAACAGAGCTGTAATATACTATACTGCAATATCAGTAGTATAAAGCGTAAAATAGATGAACTGAGATTTCGTGTTGACCAAAACAAGCCTAGTATAATCAGAATTAGCGAATCTTGGCTGCACGGTGATGTAGTTGATTGCGAGATTTCCATACATGGTTATACGCTCTTTCGAAGGGACCGGGAAGGTGGTAGAGGTGGAAGAGTGGTATTTTATGTACGTATTGATGTCAATATCACATTTTTGCATTCTTATTCCTCTGGTAAAGTCTAGAGTTTGTGGAATCTGGTTAGATTTCCTAATGCAGCGCCAGTTGCAATTGGGGTAGTGTATCGTACATCTTTAGCTGCCACGAGTAGGCTTATTGACAAGTTAGAATATTATACTCTAAACAATACTAGTACGTTAGTGATTGGTGACTTGAATATGCCTAGTGTGGATTGGAATACATATACAGCGCTCTCTAGTTGTGATGGTAAGTCTAGTGCTCTTTTAGAGAGTATCACTTACTGTGATCTTAGTCAACATGTTTGCAGTAACACTCGTTTTGCAAAGGACAATAGTTCTCTTTTGGATCTTTGCTTATGCTCTAATAGTCAGATTGTTAGCAGCGTTCAGCTTGAAACACCGATTGGACTATCAGATTATTGCCTGGTAGTTGTTAAGTTAAGATTCTCTTCGAGGGTAAGTGGAGATATGAGTGATAAACGAGAGGTTAATGTTTTTAAGACTGATATCTCTGCAGTCTCCGTACTGTTATCGAAAGTACAGTGGCTAAACCCTAATCTCGTAAGTGTACATGCAGCATGGCAACAATTTCGAGAGACTCTGTACTCCTTAATAGTTAAATTTTCTCCTCTTAGACATGTGGTTGCCGTAAGTAGGCGCCTTGGTTTGATTATGAATTGCGATCTGCTTGGAAACCTCGTAACTCAGTGTTTAGAGATTTTAAGAATGGTCAATGTGCATATGATGATTACAAGCACTCCAGAAAATTGTTTAATACTTTGAAAAAGCAAAAACGATTTGCGATTGAAAAATCTCTAGCAAAGCGATGCTTGTATGATGTGAGATCACTTGTGGCTGGTCGTAGAGCACCTAAATCTTCGATTGTTCAGCATTTTGACGACGTTACTGTTGATGTACTCTTAAAGCGTTTTTTTGCGCACTATGTAGACATGGTTTTCCCTCTGTTTCTCTACGTAGCTTGGCTAGCTCGATATTTGGTCCGTTGTGTGACTTATTTAGACAGTCTATTCTTGATGGTGCTCTTCCGAATGTCTGGGAGCGGTCTGTAATCTATCCGATTTTCAAAGGAGGTGATTGCTCATCGGTTGATAATTATAGGCTAATCAGTATAATTTGTGTATTCTGTCGAATTTTGGAAAGGCTTGTGCATGCTTTTATGGTTAATTTCTTCAGTAAGAATAATGTATTAGCTCCTGAGCAGCACGGGTTCAGAAAGGGTCACTCTACTGTCTCCAATTTGCTCTTTGCTCACTGTTCCTGGTCAGAAAACAAAGCGAATTCTGTAGATACAGACATCATATTTTTCGATTTTTCAAAAGCGTTTGATCGAGTTGATCATGACCTGTTTCTTATGAAACTGACAAACACAGGACTTTCTATTGCTCTTGTTAAATTGATCAGGCATCAACGAAGCTTCAGAGTGCGTGTTGATAATGAACTATCGTCGGTTAGGCCTTGTCACATTGGTGTTCCTCAGGGATCCGTTTTAGGTCCATTGTTATTCAGTATATATGTAAATTATTTATTAGTGGAGAGAGTGAAGAAAATATGTATCTAATCTCGAATTTTCAATAGCCTACTGCTATCATCATCAGGAGTCCTGATGATGGAGTCCTACTGCTATAAGGAGTCCTACTGCTATAAGGAGTCCTACTGCTATAAGGAGTCCTACTGCTATAAGGAGTCCTACTGCTATAAGGAGTCCTACTGCTATAAGGAGTCCTACTGCTATAAGGAGTCCTACTGCTATAAGGAGTCCTACTGCTATAAGGAGTCCTACTGCTATAAGGAGTCCTACTGCTATAAGGAGTCCTACTGCTATAAGGAGTCCTACTGCTATAAGGAGTCCTACTGCTATAAGGAGTCCTACTGCTATAAGGAGTCCTACTGCTATAAGGAGTCCTACTGCTATAAGGAGTCCTACTGCTATCATCACCACTCCTGATGATGATAGCAGTAGGCTATTGAAAATTCGAGATTAGATACATATTTTCTTCACTCTCTCCACTAATAAATAATACAATATGAGTGAACAATCAATTTATAATATATGTAAATGATTTACCTGCAACCATTTGCTCGTAAGTGCTATTGTATGCTGATGACTTAAAGATTTGGAGGGGTGTTTATTCGAGTAATGGTATTAGCATTTTACAGAGAGATATTGATATGGTCGAGTTATGGGCGGCGAGCAACAAGCTTGTGATGAATGTCACCAAATGCAAACACATGCGTGTTCTGGGTAGAGTTGTAAAGTCCCCGTCAGCAGTTCAATACACTTATTGTGGTCGTGAAATATATAGTGTTGTAAGCCATAAAGATTTGGTAGTGTTGATTGACTACAACCTGAGAACTGCCTCACATACCGCTCTTGCATGTGCCAACGCTAATAAAATGGTAGAGGTCATTAAGCGCATATTCTTAGCTCTTGATCCGGTTGCTCTTCGGCCTCTAATTTTGGCTCACGTTCTGAGCCGGTTGTTGTATGTGGCCACTTGTGTATACCCATGCACAGTTGGGGAACACTTGATCTCTGAGAGAGTGCTTCGTCATGCAACAAAGTTGGCGCCGATCTTGACGCAAATGCCCTATGAGTGTCGTTTGCAATGTCTTCGGCTTGAGACTGTTTCTTGGACCAGTCAGTATATCGATATGAATAGGGTGTGGCGAGTTCTTCGTTCTTCAAATCATCCTCTTCGAATGTGTTTACAACTGCGACAGTCAGCATTCCTTCGCGGACACAGTTTGACTTTGAGCCGGAATTTAGTGGAAAAGTTCCGGTGTATACAATTTCAACGAAGAGTAGTTGGACTTTGGAACAAACTGGATGGAGGGACTGTTTGCAGCAGTGGTGCCTCAGCATTCAAGTCCGGATTACGGATGGATCCTGCTATGCGCAAGGAAGTGTTCCCCTATAGATGTGAACAGTTTTTATGATTTTGTTGATTTTTATTTCATGTGAACCGGCTATTTAAGCCCCTGCTTGTAAGCCGTTGAAACAATAATAATAATTATGTGGCGACATCGAAGAACGTCATATCGAACACTCTGAATCTAGGCCATTATTCTGGGCAAGATATATAAATGACATTCGTCTGATTTGGGAACATGGAGAAGAAAAATAAAAAAATGCATTAACGAATTAAATAAAAAAGTTAACTCAAATTTACGCTTACTGAGAAGAAACAAGTCGTGTTTTCTGACTCAACGGCCCAAGTAAGTCATATTGATGCCAAGATATAAAAATGAAAATGGAATATGTCGCACAATGCTACATAGGAAGTTTACAGGATCAGAACCATCCTGTACGCAAATAGTTGCGTACCTATCTAAATAAAAAGGTTTTTAGTCCGTAATGAGTTCTTTCGAATAAATAAAATATGCGAAAAGGAAAATAAATACGAAAATCAAAAGGAAATACTACTGTGTGATACATCGTGATACATAGTGATACTAAGACAAATCTACGAAGTAGATCATATCGAGTGTTAAATTGTTGGAAAAGCGACCAAGCAAAAGTGAATACGCCACAAAAAGATTTTACGCAACCTACACATTTAACCCTCCTGCCTAAAACTTACAAAGAGACAAACTTAGCGATCCAATCACTTGATATAGAATTATTGGAGCTGGAGCAAAGAAAAGATAATTTTGTTTTGATATTTTGCTAAACTCTGTTAGCATCTTCAGAAAATTACCTGATCACTTGATCCTACGATTAAGAAAAGGATAAGGCAACCTCATATTGCATTCAGCAGTAGCGGCACTATCGGAAACATTGCAATTCCCAAAATCAAGGGGCAAGACAAAGGAATAAGTGGCCCATGTGGAAACCTAGGTGTATGTGTTGCAATGAAATGATGCTAGCCAAATCGTTTAATAGTACAATAACAGGTAAAAATTCAACGTTAAGGGGAATGTAAATTGTAAAAGTAAATATTTAGTATATTGTTGTAAGTGCCCAAAATGTCCTATGGCCTACATCGTTCAAAACAGTTGTGATATGCACATTCGAGCCCTTATACGGAGATCCGACATTTTACATAAACGCGACAAGAACAATGGAGCAGTGAGACATTGTGTCGATAATCCCGAGCACAGCATGAAAACCATCATAATAAAATCAAATATTCTCAAAGATATCAAACTAAAAGAAAATAAACTATATTGGATCGGCCAGTTAATGACTGACAAACAACTTAATACGGAACACATCTACCATCTGACTATAAATCGAACACATACTGTTCCGTAAGCAAATTAACGTAAGCACGTACCAAGTAAACAAATTCTCGTAGATGCCCTTTTAATATATCACAAGGCAGCCGAAACGACTGATGGTAGTTCATCTACTGATTAGTGCTGCCGGCTACCGTCAGATCGTCTAGGAGTGATAACGAAGTCTGCTCTGCATGTAATCAAACTTCGATTTTTGGCAAAATCCTGGATTATTAAACTGAAGCTTGTAGTCTCTCGGAGCACGGTGTGAACCATTCTACTTTTAAATTATTAAAATGTTCCTCAAAGGATCCTGTGAGAAAACAAGCAACGACAGTAATTAAATCTTCTGTCGGAGAAAATTAGGATGATCCGAATTGCACTTGGTTAGTTTAAAGAGGCTATGCCCGTGATATTATGTAAGCACATTTTCTGAGATGCCTTCTAAATATATCACATGGCAACCGAAACAACTGATGATAATTCACCCTACTGATGAGTGCTGCGTTCTAGCGTCAGATCTTTCAGCAGTGATAACGAAGTCTACTCTGCATGTAATCGAACTGCAATTTTTGGCAAAATCCTTGATTATAAAAATAAAACTTGTAGGCTCCTGGATCACAGTGTGAGCCATTATACAATTAAATCATTAAAATGTATCCTAAAGGATCCTGTGAGAATACAATCAACGACAGCAATTAAATCTCCTGCCGAAGAAAATTAGAATGATCCGGATTGCACTTGGTTAGTTTTAAAAGAAGCTATATGTACATGCTATTACGTAAGCAAATTTTCGAAGATGCCTTTTAAATATATCACAAGACAGCCAACACGACTGATGGTAATTCACACTACTGATGAGTGCTGCCGGCTACCGTCATATCGACTAATAGTGATAACGGATTCTACTCTGCATGTAATCAAACTCCAGTTTTTGGCAAAATCCTTGATTATAAAACTAAAGCTTGTAGGCTCCCGGAGCAGGGTGTGAACCATTCTACTAATGTATTCTCAAAGGATCCTGTGATAAAATAAATCTTTTTCCGAATAAAATTAAGATGATTCGAATAGCACCTGGTTAGTTTAAAGCTGTAATGCCCATGCTACCAAGAAAGCAAATTCTCGTAGATGCCTTTTTAATATATCACAAGGCAGCCGAAACGACTGATGGTAGCTCACCCTAATGATAAGTGCTGCCGGAAACCATCAGATCGTCTAGGGGTGATAACGAAGTCTGGTCTGCATGTCATCGAACTCAGGTTTTTGGCAAAATCCTTGATATTAAAACTGAAGCTTGTAGGCTCCCAGAGCACGGTGTTTACAGAGCCACAGCTGATACCACCCTGTAATGATAAGAAGAGTAATGCGTATTGGGTCGAAACGCCCCAGTGGGAAGTTTCGATTCAATAGATCTATTGAATTTTTCATATTATTTGAATCATCGAAATCGAATATATCTAATATAAAAATTTTAGCAAAATTCAACTTCCAGATGAAGAGAAATATACTGTTCAATTAGGGATGACTTGTTCAATTTACGTTAGCACTATAGCAATGACAAAACTAAATCACTTTTGTCGTGATTGTATAACATTTTGTTTTGTTTTTTAGATGTATTCAATAAAGCTTCTATAGTTTATCACAATTTATTGAATACATTTATTATGACTTTGCCAGCAGTGACGAATGATGTAGACTACGCGTGATATCTACAGCCGTCCAAACTGACAATATCGGACGATCAGGACGCTACATATAGATAAAGATATTGGCTTGCTACTTTCGAAATTTTTGTGGTTTACATTAATGCAACACGGAAATTTTGAAGTTGTCCACACCCGTTCAAAAATTCGATGGCGCTCAATCTCTCCTATGTGTCTTCTCCACTAGACTCTTTCGCCACAGCATACGGTTTCCGCCTCGGTCTCCTCAACACTAGATCTATTCTCAATAAATCCGATCTTATCCTCAATCTATTCCCCAAGCAATCCATCGATCTCTTCTGCCTCACCGAATTCTGGCACTCAGATTCCGACGACCTTTCCATTCGCCGTCTGCTCTCTGCCGGTTACTCCCTAGTCGAATCCGCCCGCCACCTCAGCTCATGCCCTTCTAAATTCTCTAATCATGGCGGCATCGTCGCATTTGCGCGTCACCACGCGTCTCTTCGCAAAATCAATCCCCCTTTTTCAGTCCTTGCTCTTTTGAGTTGCTCACTTGTCGTTATTCTAACCCGATCACTCTAGATCTCGCCATTGTATACCGTCCTGGTTCATCTGCTCCTACCTACTTATTTTTTACCAAACTCGCTGACCTCCTTTCTCATTGTTCTTTGTCCTCAATCCCTTCATTCATTCTAGGCGACTTCAATATCCGCATAGACCGCCCATCTTCCACGGATTCCATCCGGTTCATCAACATTCTATCCAACTACAATTACAAACTAATCTCCACTGCCCCCACACATATACTTGGTGGGGCACTCGACATCATCGCTGTTCCCGATCATTTTGCTGCCTACACCTCACTGTCCATCTCTGATCCTGGTCTATCCGATCACTTTCTTATCACCCTTGATCTCACTCGCAACCACACCCCTCCTCACACACCTACAATCCTACGTCGCCCTTGGAGAAATCTTGACCTCTCCCTTCTCCGCTCTGCCTTACTCAAATCGTCTCTATCATTACCTACACTAACATATTAATCTCCTCACGATCTCGCCTTTCTTTTACACTCTGAACTCACATCCACTGTCGATATTCTCGTGCCCTTCAAGTCTCATCATCACTGTCGCCTACACCGTGCCCCATGGTTTGACATCCAATGCTTACTCTCAAAGCGTCGACTCCGCCATGCTTTTCGAGTCTATCACCGCTCTCTCAGACGTGATTTCCGCTCGATCACTCCGTCTTTCCGTGATTCCTATCTTGCTCTTCGCCGATCTCATCTCAACCTACTACGTACCAAATGCAACTCCTTTTGGCAGCATAAAATCATCACTTCATTCAACTCTAAGACTCTCTGGCATACTTTTAACTCAATCCTTGCTCGCTCCTCTTCGCCGTGCAACATCAATGCCAATGATTATTCGTCACTTCTCCAGACTAAAGTATCTACGTTGCTCTCTCACACCCCAGTCTCCATCCTAACCCACTCTGCCCAGTCTACTCTCATCCTTCCGGAACTCTTTCATCTTCTCCCTGTCTCACCTACAGAAGTATCATCTGTCCTCATGTCCTTGCCCAACAAAACCTCACCTGCCGATCCCCTGCCTACTCACATATTAAAATCTATATGCTCATCGATATCCCCATTTCTCACAACCTTGTTTAACTCGTCCATCCGCAGTCGTATCTTCCCTTCACACTGGAAATCCGCAATCGTTCGTCCCCTCCTTAAGAAACAATCGCTCGACCCCTCCCTTCCTTCTAGCTATCGCCCCATTTCACTACTCCCTACTCTTTCTAAGCTCTTAGAACGCCTCATCTTAATACAGATCAACGCTTATCTCTCCTCATCCAATCTGTACCCTCCTTTCCAATCCGCTTTCCGCTCTAATCACTCGACAGAAATCGCATGCATAAAAGTGTACAACGACTTACTCATTTCTCGAGACAAGGCTCTATATAGTGTTCTCATCTCCCTCGACCTCTCCTCCGCATTCGACATTGTCGACCACTCCGTCCTCCTTTCTCGCCTTCGTTATGATTACGGATTTTCTTCCTCCTCCGTAGCATGGTTCGCCTCATATCTATCCGACCGTTCCTTTCGCGTCTGTTCTAATTCATCATCCTCCCTCCCATCCCTATTTTTTGCGGGGTCCCACAAGGTTCAGTCCTAGGTCCCCTGCTTTTCTCTCTTCTGCTTGGCGATCTCTCTCCGTTTATCAAACCTTACTCCTTTAACGTCATGCAATACGCCGATGACATTCTAATCTATGCTCATGCACCCGCACATCGCATACACGATATCGGCATTTCTGCCTCCAACTGTCTTTCTTCTATCTACAAATGTCTCTCCAATCTCCATCTCGTTCTAAACCCCGAAAAGTCCAAAATAATGTGGATCCTCCCCCGTAAACCAAACATATCTCCTCCCACTGTATATTTTTGCCTCATCGATCATCCCCATAGTCCACAATCTCACTTTCTTAGGCTTCCATTTTGATGATCACCTTTCCCTTAAACCCTTCGTCCGTGACAAGGTCCGCTCATCTAACTTAATTCTCCGTGACATCCGCCGTATCCACCCCCTTATCGACTTCCGTTCTTGTATGTCTCTTCTTTCATCGCTTCTTTTTCCTAAAATGGATTAATGCTTAGCATTTTCGCCATTTCTCCAAAATTCATCATCCTATCCCTACAACGAATAATCAACACCGCCGTTCGAGTGCTCTTTCGTCTCCGTCGCTTCGACCACACATCCACATATTTTGCCCAACTCTCCTGGCCCACCATCCACATCCGCATCAAACTCTGCCTTCTCGTTACTTTTCGTCTCATCGATGTCGGCTCCCCATCGTTCATCAACCTTCCTTTCTTAGACGATACTCGCCCCACCTCGCTATCGCTTCGTTCCTGTCATACCCTCTTACTCCACGTTCCTAATTACTCCAACAACTACGGTCTCCGATCCTTCCTCGTCGCCGCCTCACTCGCCTGGAATCAAATTCCTCTCGACGTCCACCGCGCCCCCTCCTCCGTTCACACCTTCTCGACACCTGATTCACAGTATTGTTTAGTTGTGGTCATGTAAGCGTGCGCTGGCACGCATTTACCACGTTAAAATAAATCTTTTTTTGCTATCAAATTGACTATCCTTCGCAATTTTGTGTACTCTGAAATTTTCAAATCCATTCAACACGCGGAAACTTATAATGATGCTATCGAGCTGTTGAAAACAATGTTTGATAAACCCGTCAACGTGGTATACGCGCGATATATACACCAAAATGAATCCGAAGACATTGAACAATACGCTAATGCTTTGAAACAACTAGCTAATGAATGTAATTTCACTGACGTTTCGGCAGTCGATCACAAGGACCAAGCGATTCTGAACGCCTTTATTATTGGAATAGGCTCATCTAAAATAAGACAAAGGCTTCTGGATAGTAAGCTACTAAAACTATTAGACGCAATCGACCAGGCAAAAGCGAAGGAGATGGCGATAAAACGAGCAATTGCAAACGAACAATCGTACCTACGAATGGCGAAGATGACTGATAATCATCTTGAATCCGGAAAAGACGGTATTGATGTGCAATCAGAAGAAGCTAAATGCATGATGGCAGTATCTGTGAAAAGAAATTGGAGGTGCTTTTCTGTAAAATGTTCTGTTAAACATCGTAGATCAGAGTATCCAGCCGAGGAATTAACATGTCGGAAATGCCATAAATTCGGTTACTTTGCAAAAGTATGCCGATCTTCCGTCTTTGAGACGAATGGAAATAAAGTGGCTACACTTGCCCTAACATCTTACGAATCACGGAGTAATGGCATTTTGAAAATTGGTGATATTCAAGTGTCGTGTTTGTTCGGCACAGGAAGTTGTAGCAACTTTATAAGATCTGAAACTGCGATGCGCTTAAAGCTCAATCTCCTTAACAGCCGAAAACAGATAACAATGGCTACTAACAATTTGAAAACAACTACAAGAGGATAAGTATCTATTACAATCGAGTATAATGGAAAGTGCTACCAGAACGTTAAATTTCACGCCATTGACGAACTCTATGTGAAAATAATCCTCGGCGCGGAATTTATGCAGCGCTACAACCGCTTTCAATTATTACTTCAAGACCAGAATCAGTTTTAGTGGTTGCACGCCTGAAGTGTGCAAAAATAAGCCCGGTTCGACCTTTTCAACATCTGAGGAGTGATCACAAAGCCATTGCTGTTCGATCGCGTCGCTTCAGTTTTTATGATCGAGCGTTTATCAAAACTGAAATATCAAAGTTGCTTGAAAACTACTCCATGGCGAGCGCAGGTTCTAGTGGTTCATCCTGATCAGGCGAGCGCAGGTTCTAGTGGTTCATCCATAGAAATCGGCTAGTAATCGATTATTCTCGAACAATAAATAAATATTCAATGCTGAATGCATATTCCTTACTTAACCTTTAAGACTTGATGTTGAAAATTAGGAAAATTCAAATATTTCTCAACGATCGAATTTCAATATGTGTATCATCAAATTGAGTTGCGCGAGGATGATTGTATGTTTACAGGCTTTGAAGCCGATGGTAGGCTCTATCATTTCAGTAGACTACTATTTGGACTGAAGAACGCGGATCATGCTTTCAAAGAGCGATGAATCAACTTATAGAAAAGTGGGATTTGAGGGACACTTACGCTTACCTTGATAACATCACTATTTGCGGTAGGACAAAGTGATCACGATAAAAATCTAGCGAAATTTAAGAATGTTGCTTCACAGATTGACCCGACATTAAATAAGCAAAAAAATGCCAGTTTGGGCTGACTTAAGTAAAACTGTTGGGATATTTGGTCATGCAAAATAACCTGAAGACGGACCCCGAAAGGCTATCCGTATTACTCCAAATTCCCGCTTGTGATGACATAAAGTCACTCAGACGCATAATGGGTATATTTGCATATTATTCCTCCTGGATCCCTAATTACTCAGAAAAGATCAATTTCTTGAGTGGGATTACAAGCTTTCCTCTCAGTCCTGAATCCTTGCAATCTCTAGAGGATCTCAAAAGGTATATAGCAAAGGCGTCTTTGTATCACATAGATGATGTTAAATCATTGACAGTTGAAACGGACGCTTCCGATGTCAGTATAGCAGCTACACTTAACGGCGATGGAAGACCTATTGCATTTCTTTTCACGACGATTGTCGAAATACCAGCGGAAATATTCTTCCTAGAGAACGATTCCCAGGCAATAGTTGAAACACTACTCAAATAGCGACATTTTCTCATTGGTAGACACTTCATACTATATTAACCGATAAGATAGCAGTGAGCTTTATTTTTCATCCTAGAAACCAGAATAAAATCTAAAATGACAATATTGAGCGTTGGAAAGTCGAATTGGCGTATTTCGATTTCGATATCTTTTATCGTCCTGGCAGCTTAAACGTCCCTGCTGATGCACTTACGTAAACATGCAGCTTAATAAGTATCTCGAATAACTTAATGCGGATGCACGAGATGCTATGCCATCCTGGAATTAGGCTTTTGTCACACTACGTTAGATCTCGAAATCTTGAATACTCAATGGAATAGATAAAAAGAGTGTGTAAACGATTTGTTGCCTGTAAATGTTGCAAACTGAAATTCGCTTCTCCAAAAGATTGTCATGTAATCAAAGCTACCAGACCCTTTGAGAGTTTATGCCTGGATTTTAAAGGGCCTCTTCCAAGTGGAACAAGAAATAAATACATATATGTTGCAGTAGATGAGTTTAGTCGCTAATTTTTTGCATTTCCATGCTTAGATAAGTCATCTGAAACGGTATGTCGCTGTCTTCGTCAAATATTCAGGATATTTGGATGTCCGAATTATGTTCACTCGGATCGAGGCACCTCATTCTTGTCTTCTGATACACGTCGTTTCCTGCACCACCATGGTATTGCAAGTAGTTCCACTTCGCCATATAATCCAATGGGCAGTGGATAATGTGAAAGATTTAATTCTACTATCTGGACGGCAGTCTCTGCCACTTTAATGAGTCAATCACTTCATTTGAACGCTTGGGAGACTATACTTCCAAAGATCCTTAATAGTATAAGGTCATTGTTGTCAACTGCAACAAATCAACCCCCCATTAGTGAATTTTTACATATCCACGTAAGACTAATGATGGAATACCGATGCCTGTTAGCTTGTGGAGTTAAAAGATATACTAGTACGGCGAAACGCTCGAAAATCTAAATTCGAGCCTCCAGTGAAACCAGCAAAGCTAGTAGCCGATTATCCTAACTATGCTGTCGTAAGATATCCTGATAATCGGGAGAGCTTTGTTGCTCTACGAGACGTAGCTCCCGGGAGTGCGGAACTGACTATATAGAGCAATGCTTATAATTGTATGTCCAATCAATCGAATGATACTACAAATGAGGATCACATTCAAGATATTCAGTCTGATCAAAAGATGAACAGTAACTCGATTGACGAAAAATATTCCTCCTATGTGCCAGAACCGGTACATGATATGAACGAATTATTACACAGTTCATTAAGATCTCAGCGGAACAGAAATCACCCACGTACTTAAACGATTATATTTGGCGGGGGTGAATGTCGTGATTGTATTACTTTTTGTTTTGTTTTCTTGATTTATTCAATAAAGCTTCTATAGTTCATCACAACTTTGATGAAATGTTTTAACTTGAAATAAGTCTTTAATGTTGTCTAAATTTTTTCAAAGAGAGGTAAGCTATTCACGCGCGAACTTCGCCTCCAAGCATATTCGCTCAAATAAAGGTCTATTCATATTTTATGTTTTGCCCTTTCTTCCATAAAATGTTTTGATGAACGTCATTGAGACTGTATTTGTTGTGTACGACATCCTAAAAATTGAAAATTAGAGCTGTGTTTCCAATACATCTCATTCCTAATTAAAAATAAGGAAATCTCAATTATATTATGAGATGGGAGAACGGGGACAAGATAATGCGGGGATTGGGAAAATGGGCAAGGAAGAAGGGAAAATGTGGAAAGGAGAAAGAAGGGAAGGGGTATGTAGGGAATGAGGAAAATGGGGGAAAGTGGAAGGAGCAGGAGTGCTACGGAATAAGCTCGCACGTATCTTATTAATACCTTCCGTTATGCAAAAATATGAAAACCAGAAAGAAATGAAATTTAACTAAATGTCCCCATTTTTCCCTTCCCCCTCTTCCATTTCCCATTTCCACTTCCCCTTCCCTATTTACCATCCCCATTCTCTTTCCAATTCCAATTTTCTCATTCCCTAATCCACACATTCTCCTTTTCCCATTCTCCCATATCACAATGGGATAAAGATTTCCTTTATTTTAATTGAGAATAAAATGTATTGGGGGCACATCTCTTATTTCAAATGTCCATTAAAACATTTTATGGAGGAAAAGACAAAATACAAATGGTGGAGACCTTCAAATTAAAATAAAAAGAAGGGATGCGCCATATTCACCAGTATATTTAAGTCATTGAATGCAGGCATCTTCGTTTTTGCGTAGCCCAGACAATAGGGTAACAATATTTAAGGCATATTGATCTGAAAAAGTTGTAGTCGCCAAGAACAAGTGAAGGGATAGTGGACAAAGAACAATGGAAAGGAGGCCAGCGAGTTCGGTAAAAATTAAGGATGTAGGAGCTGATTAACCAGGACGGTATCTAATAACGAGATTCGGAGTGATCAGCTAGAAGAACGACAAGTGAGCCATTCAATAAAGCAATGACTGAAAAGAAGAGTGATTTTGGGAAGAGACGCGTGGTGACCGGCGAATGCGACAATGCCACCATGATTAGATAATTTAGAAGGGGGTGAGCTGAGGGGGCGGATTTGACTAGTCTGCAACCGGCAGAGAACAGACGGCGAATAGGGAGGTCGCCGGTTTCTGAGTGCCAGGATTCGGTGAGGCAGAAGAGATTGATGGCTTGCTTAGCGAAGAGGTTGATGATACGATCGGATTGATAAAGAATATATATAGTGTTGAGGAGGGCGAGGCGGAAACCGTTTGTGGTGGTGAAAGGGTCTAGCGAAGAAGACACATAGGGGAGATGGAGCGCAATCGAATTTTGGGGCAGATGTGGACAACTTGAAAATTACCGTCGATGTTTCTGATGGAGAGAGATGTTTCGACGTTTTTATCGCGACGGCGTTTTTCGATGCGGACAAAAGAAAGTTGGTCGATTTCGGAAGGCGTGTCATCGGGGAAAATTCGAGTGGTTGAAGAGGGCATGAGTTCAAATCGTTGATAGAGAACATAGGACGCGTGAGAGCGATGCTTGAAAACAATTTCCAGGATAAATTAAAAACCATTTCCCAGATCCATAAATGAATCTGAGACGAAACATTTTAAATCTATTTGAAATATAATAAGAAAAGGCCAACAATTCGTCGTATTTGAAGTTTATTTTGATGTACTTACAGTTCTCGTAAAGGTGAGACACGATTAGGATCGAGTCGTTTAATACCACTGTCAACTGGACATCCCAGAATATCAATCATCGTCTTATTAATCATACACTTCGATTTATTTAGTGTTATTCGGTACTTATAAGAAACTTTATGACGATTGACCATATTTGTATCATGTTCTTGTTGTTTTTCCTTACACAATAATATCGTCAAGATATGAGTATGTGCCGGTTAAGTTTTTTTTCACTTTGATATTGTTCATTATTTGATGGAATGCGGCCACATCATTAGTGAGTACGAATGCCATACTCTGATAGTGACAGAGTATACCATCAGCATCGAATGACGTCAAAAATCTTTCGTTTGCTCGTAAGAGATCTGGATGACAAGCACTATTGATATCGAGAATACTAAACACGTTATTGCACGATATGGTTGGTATCGATCAAGTCGTCAATTTGGGGCTTTGGGATAAGCGTTAAATACCGTGAATCTATTTATGGTATGAGAGTAATATATCACCAAACGACGATGTTCTTCTCCCTTCTCTGTTTAAAGAAAGAAACTGCGCACGTCATGGTTATCGGCCTACTTAATGATGTCTTCGGACGCGTATGATCGAGTACTACGATTATATTTTCGACGTGACTCAAACATATTAAATCCATAAACTTGTAGTGTCCAGGGTTTAAGCAAAATGAGCATTCAGCATTCCGGGCTAAACAACCATTGCGGGTATGCATAGTTTCACAACAAAAGTAACACATTTTCTTGTTGAACTAATGAGCTACAGCAATAGATTCCTTACTTTTTGAAATATCAATATCAGTATTTGGTCTTCAACTTTGGTCTCTTTCAAGGATGCGCTGGTGAATTTCATTCGGTTACAATCATGTAACCGAATGAAAAAATCAAAAATGTCGTTGGCTTTTAATCCTTAAAAGTGCATTTAACGGCGATCTCGATAAGTCGATTAGATATCGATCATCAAGATGTTGTCTAGCAGAGCAAACTATATGTCTTTTGCAAACTAAATTTGTAGTATTTATAAACGATTGGTCGACGACATCTATTGATGAGTTTTTTAAAGATTTATTTAACGTGGCAAATGCGTGCCAGCGCACGCTAACATGACCACAATAAAACATAAATGTAGATCATGTGTCGAGAAGGTATGGACGGAGGATGTGTTTGAATGTGATTAAGGAGGGAGCTCGGCGGACGTCGAGAGGAAGTTGATTCTAGGCGAGCTAGGCGGCGACGAACAAGGATCGGAGACCATAGTTGTTGGAGTAATTGGGAACGAGGAGTAAGAGGGTATGACGGGAACGCAGCGATAGCGAGGTGGGGCGAGTGTCGTCTAGGAAAGGAAGGTTGATGAACGATGGGGAGCCAACAGCGATGAGACGAAAAGTAACGAGAAGAAGGCGGAGTTTGATGCGGATGTGGATGGTGGGTCAGGAGAGTTGGGCAAGATATGTGAATGTGTCGTTGAAGCAACGGAGACGAAAGAGCACTCGAACGGCGGAGTTGATTATTCGTTGTAGAGGTAGGATGATGGATTTTGGAGAATTGGCGAAAAGGCTGAGGCAGTAATCGATTTTCGGGAAGAGAAACGATGAAAGATGATACAAAGAACGGAAGTCGATAAGGTGGTGGATACAGCAGATGTCACGAAGAATTAAGTTAGACGATCGAACCTTGTCACGGACGAAGGGTTTAAGATGAATGTGATCATCGAAATGGAAGCCTAAGAAAGTGAGATTGTGTACTATGGGGATGATCGATGAGGCAAAAGATACAGGGGGAGGAGATATGTTAGGTTTACGGGGGATGATCCACATTATTTTAGACTTGTCAGGTTTTAGAACAACATGGAGATTGGAGAGACGTTCCTAGATAAAATAAAGACAGTTGAAGGCAGAAATGCCGATATCGTATATGCGATGTGCGGGTGCATGATCATAGATAAGGATGTCATCGGCGTATTGCATAACGTTAAAAGAAAAAGGTTTGATAAACGGAGGGAGATCGCCAAGCAGAAGAGATAAAAAAGTGGACCTAGGACTGAACCTTGTGTGACCCCGCAAAAGATTAGGATATGAGGGGAGGATGATGAATTAGAACAGACGCGAAAGGAACGGTCGAATAGATATGAGGCAAATCATGCTACGGAGGAGAAAGGAAAGCCGTAATCATAACGAAGAAGAGAAAGGAGGACAAAGTGGTCGACAATGTCGAAGGCGGAGGAGAGGTCGATGGAGATGAGAACACTATATAGAGCGTTGTCACGAGATAAGAATAGGTCGTTGTAAACTATTATGCAGGTGATTTCTGCGGAGTGATTAGAGCGGACAGAGAATTGGAAATGAGGGTACAGATTGGATGAAGATAGATAAACGTTGATCTGTATTAATATAAGACCTTTTTAGAGTTTAGAAAGAGTAGGGAGAAGTGTAATGGGGCGATAGCTAGAAGGGAGGGAGGATTCGAGCGATTGCTTCTTAAGGATGGAACGGACGATAACAGATTTCTAGCATAGAGCGAAGATACGACTGCGGATGGACGAGTTAAACAAGGTTGTGAGAAAAGAGGATATCGATGAGCATATGGATTTATGTATGTGGGTAGGCAACGGATCGGCAGGTGAGGGTTAGTTGGCCAACGACATGAGGACAGATGAGACTTCGGAAGGTGATACAGGGAGAAGATAAAAGAGTTCCGGGAGTATGAGGCTAGGCGGGGCAGAGTGGGATGGGATGGAGACCGGGGTGTGAGAGAGCAACGTGGATACTTTGATCTGGAGAAATGACGAATAATCATTAGCATTGATGTTGCAAGGCGTAGAGGAACGAGCCAAGATTGAGTTAAAAGTATGCCAGGGAGTCTTATAGTTGAATGAAGTGATGATTTTATGTTGCCAGAAGAAGTTGCATTTGGTACGTAATAGGTGGAGATGAGACCGCCGATGAGCAAAATAGGTATTAAGGAGAGACGGAGAGAGCGAGAAGAGATCACGACTGGGAGAGTGGTGATTTACTCAAACAGCATGACGGATTCGACGCTTTTATAATATGCATTGGATGTCAAACTATGGGGCACGGTGCAAGCGACGGTGATGGTGAGGCTTTAAGGGTAAGAGAATATCGAGAGTAGATGTGAGTTCAGAGTTTAAAAGAAAGGCGAGATCGTGATAAGAAGATTATGCTATTGTCGGAGACAATATAGACGATTTGAGTAAGGCAGAGCGGAGAGAAGTGATATCAAGATTTCTCTAATGGCGAAGTGCGATTGGTATGAGTGAGGCGGGGTATGGTTGAAATTAATATTAAGGGTGACTAGAATGTGATCGGATAGGCCATGATCGGAGATGGACAGTGAGGTGTAGACAGAAAAATGATATGAAACAGCAATGATGTCGGGTGACCCTCTAAGGACATGTGTGCAAGATGAATTGAGATGAGTTTGCAGTCGTAGTGGGATAGAATTTTGATGAACCGGATGGAATCGGTTGAAGACGGGCGGTCGCGGCAGATGTTGAAGTCGTCAAGAGCGAGTGATGGTGAAGGACGAAGAACAGTAGGACTTTACATTAGCGAGTTCGGTAAAAAATGAGGAGGTAGAAGATCATGAACAAGGACGGTATACAATAGCGAGATAATAATACAAATTTATTTAATGTGGCAAATGCGTACAAGCTGTACGCTTACAAGTCCACAAACAAAAATGAAAAAGTCAAGCGGATAAATTGTTAAAATGGGATCGGATTTGTCGTTTGAAGCACTGCAGGGAAGTTGATTGGCGTATATGAATGGGCAGATGATTCCACGATATAGGAGCAGCCACCAGGAAAGAGCGGAGTCCAAAGGAGGTAGAGTAGTTTGGGACATGTAAAAGAAGGGAATTACAGGAACGCAAGGAACAGTAAACAGGACGAGAATTATCAAGAAAAGGAAGGTTGAGAAATGAAGGGGTATGAAAAGTTACAAGGCGGAAAGCAACGATAAGAAGACGAATTTGAACACGACAATAAATTGTAGGCAAATCGAGAGAAGCAAGATGGTAGGATGTATGATCAAAACGACGAAGACGGAGGAGAATTCGGACAGCTGCGTTGACGATGCGTTGTAGGGGAAGAAGAGTGGATTTAGATGAGTTGGAAAATAGACTAAGACAATAATCGAGTCTAGAAAAAAGGAGAGATGATATGAGAGTCATACAAGAAGGGAAATCGATCAATCTACGAACTTGACGGAGGTTGCGGAGTATCAAGGTAGATGAGCGTACTTTATCTCTAACGAAAGGTTTAAGTGAAAGTCGGTTGTCAAAATGGAAGCCTAGGAAAACGAGATACCAAGTGATCGGGCTAGAAGAACGACAAAAGAGAAATTAAAAACAGCAATGACTGAACAGAAGAGTGATTTTGCGAACAGACGCGGAGTGATGATAAAATGCGACAATGCAGCTATGATTAGAGAATTTAGAAGAAAATGAGTTGAGGGGGCGGACAAGTTCGACAGTGAGCAAGCGGCAGAGAACAAACGGTTAATGGGTTAGTCGTCGGAATCAGAGTGCCAGGATTCAGGGAGGCAGAATAGATCGATGGATTGCTTGGTAAAGAGGTTGATGATGAGATTGGATTTATGGCGAATAAATCTAGTGTTGAGAAGGCCGAGGCGGAAACTGTGTGTTGTGGCGATCGGGGCTAGCGGAGAAGACACATATAGGAGATGGAGCTCCATCGACTTTTGGGGCGAGTCTGGACAACTTGAAAATTTCTGTTGATGTTTCGGATGGAGAGGGATGTTTCGTCGTTTTCCTCGCGACGGCGTTTATCGATGCGGGCAGAAGAGAGTTAAGTGATTTCGAAGGGGTTGTGATAGGGGAAATGGGAGTGGCTGAAAAGCAGATGAGTTTAAATCGTTTGAAGTGGACAGAGGACGCATGAAAGCGATTCTTGAATACACTTTTCAGGAGCGTGGCTGAGAAGTATTGGATTGATAAACTTTGTTTAGGCGGATCAATGCGATAGAATAAATGTCGTTGAAAGATGGGTTATCCACATGAACAAGAGACGAGAAGATGGATATGAAGGTGGAAACATCGTGGTCGAGACGTGATTGTAGAGATAATGAGTTGGAAGGAGTGATATTGTTGAGGATGACACAACGATCGCGAGAAGGAAAGCGTTTCTGTGAACGATAATTAGTGATGTGAGTGGGTAAGGTCACCATAAAAGAGCTGGGAGTTGATGAAGGGAGTAGGTTTGACAGCGGTAGACAAAGAGGATATGAATGATATAGAGTGTGGTAAGCGATGTGAAGAAAGGTTATGAGTTATGTAATAAATATGTTATAAAATACGAGTAATATAAAATAAAAATATGAAATAAATATAAAATATATTATATTTTAAAATATAAATATAATATATTGTATAATATATTATATAATATAAATATAAATATAATATAAATATAATATATATTCTATAATATATTCTATAATATATATTCTATAATATATCAAAAGGTAGGCAAGCAAACTCAGGGGATACCGACAACAACAGGAAATTCGAGAGTGTACAAGTGGAATGTTCAACTAGCGGTTGTCAAATTTGGACATCGGTAACACATATTTGTGATTTTGGTGATGATACCGGTGACGGGCCACCATTCTATTGCGGATTTTGTGCGGCGAAGCAAATCAATGTGTTGGTTGAACGTTTAAACCAATTGGAAAAGGTATTGCAGTGTGACGGATTTGGTCAAGTTCCAAATGGATCTATCCCGGTAAACGCAGCTTCTACCGAATGCGTATCAGCTGAATGCAACCTACACAAACGTGCTACCTTGGCTAACATCCTCAAATCACAGTCTGATAGTAATAACAACCGGGTGGATAACGACGAACCGAACGTATCTGCTGTCCCCTCAGAAATGGCTCACAACTCGCAAATGCAAATATCGCGACGACGATCTTCAGTAATAACCGCACAACCTCAACATGAATCCATAAAATCCTCAATAATGACGCCAGGTAACATTCAACATGATGTAGGCATGACTAGGTCTGTACTTCTTAGAGGTGTTTCAAAAGCAAATGTGATTAACTCTCAAGACACTCCTTCACTTAATAGCATGGCATCTGCATATGACTCTCGTCAGGTACCTCGAAGAAGGGAAGATTTTCATAACCGTGAACAGTGTTTAATTATGGCAAACGTAAAGGAATCTGTCGCTATAAATAGCCAGGCACGATTAGACGACGACTTGGGACATCTACAATCCATTCTTTCGGTGGTATTGCATGAATGTCAAGACGAAGTTGTTAAGAGCATGAAGATAAAGGCCG
The DNA here is from genome assembly GCA_012934845.2 of Pomphorhynchus laevis. NCBI lineage: Eukaryota > Metazoa > Acanthocephala > Palaeacanthocephala > Echinorhynchida > Pomphorhynchidae > Pomphorhynchus > Pomphorhynchus laevis. The sequence continues at coordinate 61,792 of WNNJ02003696.1, forward strand.
CTTTTCGTCTCGATAAGATAAGTAATGAGTTGAGACCCAGACTGCTCAAAGTAGTGTTCAACTCCGCTGAAATTATTCACATAATCTTTAACGGCGCATATCGTTTGAAAGGGTCGAGTATACGTCTGCTACGCGATCTGAGCATAGCTGATCGATTACGTTTGAAAGAGGCTAAATCAGAGTTAGCATGTCGATTAGAGTTGGGTGAAAAGAATTTGACAATACAAAATTTTCGAGTTGTGCGGAGGCGTCTACATATTCATTGGAAGGGACTGTCAGATGTGATCAATCCTGCAAGCCTTCTTACCACTTTGGCGCCCTCCGCCTAAGACGTGAAATATTCACTGTTTCACCTTGCCTCAATGTCGATCGGTGTATTCGTGAATTTCGAAAATCTCTTCGCGATTTTTCCTTCAAGTTGAGCACAAATAATGGTGGTTTAAAAATCATTTACTCGAATATTCGTAGTCTACTTAATAAGTTAGATGAAATAAAATGTCTCTTTCAAGATATCGTACCAGATGTAGGTATTTTCACATAATCTTGGCTTAGTTCGTCAATAGCAGACGTAGATATATTCATTGAGGGATACAGCATAAGTAGAAGTGATAGAACAGGGAAAATTGGAGGTGTTATCGCGTATATCTCTAATAGGCTTCAATTCCGAGTAATTGAAACTCTTAGTGATGCTATTAACCATAATGAAGCATTGTGTATTAGGCTATATTGTCAACACCCAATAACGGTATTGACTGTGTATCGTTCTCCAAGATCAAACACAGATAGCATAGCTGCTTTAATGGAGAGAAGTAGTTATTGTGATAGATTTGTTGTACTCGGTGATTTCAACATGCCATCTGTGAATTGGGTTAATTACACT
>WNNJ02003697.1:0-168104 GCA_012934845.2 Pomphorhynchus laevis
TCTGCTGAAATTTTCCTCTCCTGCCCTGAAAGGCAGCAGAGGAAAATTTCAGCAGATCATTAAAGGACCGAAACACGAAAGGTTGAAAGGCAGCAGAGGAAAATTTCAGCAGATCATTAAAAGACCGAAACACGAAATGTAGGCGTAGGCTCACTGCTGATGAGGTCCACCTACGCTGATTGTAGTGTACAGTGCTGCATCTAGGATTAAAGAATTCACACGAGGATAATTTATAAAGCCGACCAAATGATGATACTCGCTCGTGTATGCAATTACTCGCTCGTGTATGCAATTTAATACCATAAGGCAGCAGAGGAAAATTTCAGCAGATCATTAAAGAACCGAAACACGAAAGGTAGGCGTAGGCTCACTGCTGATGAGGTCCACCTACGCTGATTGTAGTGTACAGTGCTGCATCTAGGATTAAAGAATTCACACGAGGATAATTTATGAAGCCGACCAAATGATGATACTCGCTCGTGTATGCAATTACTCGCTCGTGTATGCAATTTAATACCATAATCGTACAATAAATGTAAATAATAACAATAGAAAATATACATTAACCATAAACTTCATTAATAAATGTATAGATAACATAAATATAGCCGGACTTTTAAATAATTCTAAAAGTAAAGAAATAATAGGGTCAGATTTAAGTAAATATATTCCTAAAATAAGGTATAAACTCCTACCACCATTAGGACGAAAAATTTGTAATTATAATAAAGAATTAAAATCAATATGTAACGATAATATTAGAAACATAATGGAAACAGAATGCAATTGTAAAAGTCTTAGTTTTGATAAAATAAATGAACATATATGTACCCATAATCTAGAATTAATTGAAAATTGTGAATTAAGAAAGCTGCTATCGAAAGGGTATAAATATAGATTAAATAACAACAACGACAAAAATAAAATTTACAGTTCGTTATATAATAACTTAAATGATTACTTTAGTAAGCTGATTAATAGTGAAAGCTCGAATATATCTAAGATAAAAATTTGGAAAGATTATATATTTGATAAAATTAAAAATAAAATGAAAATAACAAACAATTATAAAAGGAAAGATAAAATTAATAAAGATATGTATAAAGAACTTACTAAATTAAAGGATAACTATATAATAACAACTATTGATAAAGCTAGTAATAACTTTGTCTTCATATGCAAAAAGCTTTATTATGATATACTAATGAAAGAGGTTAATTCTAATGATTTAAATGTAAATCCAACATATGAACGTAGTGAGTTGAGTTTAGAAACAATTATTACAAGTCACTGTTCTATAATGGATAAAAAGGGTATAAAGGTTGAATTAGATAATAAAACTATACCTATATTATATTGGAATCCAAAATTACATAAAAATCCAATAAAACCTAGGTTCATATGTAGTGCGTTTAAATGTACATTAAAACCACTTTCTGTCTATATGAATAAAATACTTAAAGTAATTAAAGCACATTTTAAAAAATATTGCAAGGTAATCGAAATTAATACTGGTATAAAACACTATTTCAGTATTAATTCTACAAAAGAATTTTTAGAACAGACAAAAGGAATAAATTTTCAAAATATAAATACATACGATTTTAGTACGCTTTATACAAATCTAGATTTAGTAGATATTAAAGAAGCGTTAGTAAAATTAATTAATCTTATATTCGGAAAAAGATATACATATATATGTTATAATAATTATAACGCCTATCTAACAAAAATTAAACCATCAAATAAATATAAATATATGGATAAAATTGAATTAATAGAATCCTTAAATATTTTGATAAATCAAAATTATTTAAAAGTAGGGACATCTATATTTAGACAAGTAAAAGGTGTTCCAATGGGTGGTAATAGTAGCCCAATTATAGCTGACTTGTTTTTAAGCTTTATAGAATATGAATTTGTTCATAACTGTGTAAAAACTAAATCTAAACAATATAAATATATGAAATATATGTTTCGATACATTGATGATATATGTGTATTTAATTCTAATAATTTTTATTCAATTAGTGAGCAAATTTATCCAGAAAGCCTTATTCTTAACAAAACCAATATTAATGATAAAGAAGGTGTATATCTAGATATGAACATTAAATTAACATTAACTAAAACTACTATTAATTTATATCGTAAAGATGACATATTTAAATTTACAAGAAACATATTTTTGCATGAGCATTCATGCATACCATATAATATAAAATATAATACATTAAATAATGAAATTTTAAGAATTGCAACAATATGTAATGATATTGGCTTTCTTCAAAATCATTTAAATAATTTAATAGATGCATATTTTAAACTAGGTTACTATAAAAATAACATCAAGCAGAAAATAGTAAAATATATAAATCAACACAATAATATAAAGAATAAATTTAAACTCTTAAGTGGCAAATTTTTATGGATGGATAATAAATAATATACTTTGCATTAGAATAAGATACTAGATAGTTATTTCAGAGGAAATACATCATTAGCATGTATTTGGCCCCGCTGCTATGTTGGGTAGAGGAGTTAGGGGCCGAAACCTGATAGCATAGCAGTTCCTCCTGATGACCTCTAATTCTTATTCTGATACAACGTCTGTTATTTATTAGTCAATTCATAAAAATGACGTTTATTTTAAATTTTATTTTTTTTTTTATTTTTTAACTTGATTAAAATTATAGAAAATCTAAAAACAATTATTAATTTTATTATTTAATTATTAAATTTTGATTTAGCATTATTATGTTTTGTTTATTTTATAATTATATAACAATACGTATACTCAGTTAGCTGATTTAATTTATATACCAAATATTTTACGTGTATATAATTATCTGACATTCACCGCACTTAAAAAATTTAACATTATCACACAATGAAAACATTATGGCAACAACAGAAGATCGCTACATTGGATGATCGAAACAGAGTGATCACGGTGGAAGTGACATCGCTAAGTGGCTTACATATGGGATTCTTTTATTTTTAGTGATTTGTACATAAATCAACACAATAACAGAAAATAAAAGATGATTGCTATTATGATCAAAATGTTATCTTTGATACAGCCGGTGAAGCACTCAAACGAATACGCATCTTGAAAGGTTTAGTATCGATTGAAAATCTGTTATAGATACTATTTGAATAAAAAATACTAGTTGGAAATATTTACAGATTGAGCTTTTAATTGACGTAATAAAGTACTTATTAAAATTAGGGTAATAACTCTAATTTGATTTAATACATGTAATATTTTGCCAATTAGAAAGATAAGGATCTATTTACGACACTGCAGATTTATGCTACTAATTACTTTCGGTTTATAATCCATAAGCAAGATTATAATTTACATAACAATCCTTTAGATTATAATTTATTTATTTTTCTGTGAATAGTAATAACACTTGTTCATTAAAATTAAAAAAATAAAGGCAATATCTTTATATTCAAAACTTTTCCTACATATTTAAAGCACAGAATCGAAATTACGTTTCAGAGAACATTGTGTCTTATCTCACAAAAATACATAAAAATAGGAATAATAAAAGTAATTTAATTTAAATTTAATTTTTGATTATAAATGTAAATGTTTCAAAGCCGTTTAAAATGCGATATAATATTTATAAGCAGGTAAAAATATGTTAAACAGCAATATTACCTACCGCTAATGCTACACAATAATCTTAACGAATGTAAATCACTTGCGTAAACCTGAGTGTTCTCGTTTATTTCTGCTATCAGATTACTCGATCTTTGAGCGACTCCGCTATTATCTAATAAAATTGTATATTCAATTGATGAACAATAAGACATCAACTCTTACTGATATTTTGAGTGGCTAACAGAGCACCAGATGGCAGTGGAATTGTTAGAGTAATTGGTTTGTGAAATTTACGTCTCCTAGGTTCAACAGATATTATTGGGCTGAATGAGGGTACATGCGCTTTAAAGGTATTATTGTTATTAGCGGCCTGATTCAAATTATCATTGCTGCTCCAAATATTAATTTGCCCATACTTAATTATCTGACTTATAAAATCATCACTGACAACGATAGCCTGAAGTGATATTTTTACTGGCTTCTGCAAAGCCCGTTCGGGAATGTACATTAAAGCACCTGGTACAAATGTCGAGTGAATGGTAGCTCCTCTGTGATCGACGATTGCATAGTCTTGCGCGATACGAGAACATATTGCAAAATAGCGGGGGATATCAATAGACAGTATATACGCAGTTTTGTCCTTTTCCTGTTCCAAATTGGTTATCACATCTTTATAAAACAAAATAAATTAAATACAAAACTCGAATTCAAACTACTTACCAATAAATTTAAAAGAATTCAATAATTTAAAATTTTAAAAATAATCTATCTTTGCTTAAAATATTAGTCATATAGACTAAATAGATCGAAAATGACATATTTATTGAACTTTGATGGTATATATACTGAAAAGATTAAATTAAATAAAATAAATTAAATTTATTAAATTTAATTCATAAATAATTAAATTCGTTAATATACAGCTCTTTATATTTATAAAAGGCTGTAGTAAATCGAATAAAAATATTAAATATTGAGACTAGGCCAATATTATGCAATTCAAAAGATATTATTTAGTGATTTATAAAGTACTTGTTTCAAAAAAATACTAGTACTGCATTGCATTTATAAGTTATACAGAAGATCGATGATAATGATAAAATGGATTATGAGCCAACATTATCAAATGAGTCACTAGAGGATGTAGGAAGGTAATAAAATAGTAAAGATATCAGATGTAGCAGTTGTCGAAGCAAATTAGGCGGCTTAAGATATATTTTGGTTCATGAGTTATTTCTTCGTAACGACAACAGACTTTCCCAAAAGCTTCCTTAGACAAGTGTAAGAAATACGCTAACTATAATCGATGGTTTATTTAATAACCGAAAGTAGAGTTTTAGTTGAATGCGCGATACGATTACTGCGTCTTTTATTTTATAAAAGTACGCCAAATTTACGGAATAAAATAATAGTATACGAAATCATCACCAATACTGAATAAAACTAAGTAAGGCTCCTATCGACTGAAAAATTGTATTGAAGTCCCGTGCTGTTTATCTTAATCATGCATCATGAACTAAATTCCTTTTAATAGAAATGCTGTTTTACAGGGACAATTTCAAGTGTACAAATATATAAAATATAATTTGTTGTTACACCTGCATTGGGACACACCGATGAAACAACGGCAGAGCGATACGCGTATACCGTTGTTGAAGTTTGTCGACACACGTAGAATGAATGGGCATACGTAGCGACTTTGAATATTGCGAGAATAATTTGGTTCTGTTTCTTGGTCTGATGAGGATATATAGAATGTTGCCTGATGTTTATGTCTCCTTGTGAGGAAAACATTGTGATTTATTTATGAGTTCACGGGTGTGTGTCTCAGGTCAAATTGTCCCAGGAGAGTTTAATAATATCAATGAAAGAAAACAAACCGAGCAATATTGGATAAGACAAGCCATGAGTGATAAAACTCAAAACAAATATCATGAATATCATGTACCATGATAATTGGGATTTGATGTGTGCTTGATATACACTGAATTCTTTCATGTCGGAATCAGAATAAATACTGCAAAATTAGTATAATCACCTAAAGAAATTTCCAAACGTGTTGTTGCAACAAATTAAAAACTTCTGTTTCTGGATTAATTTACTGTAAATAAAACAGATTATATATAAAATTGCTGTATAATCTAAAATTGCTGTATAATCTAAAATTGCTGATTTTATATACAATAAAGTCTAACACACAATTTGATAAAATCAAATCAAGTATATAAACTTTCAGACAAAAATATAAAACTTAAAAAATCGTTACTGGATTCAAACACAAGGAACATACAGGGGAGCTCCTGTAGCTCCAGCATATTTGAAACTGTCCATATCAGAACTCGAAACACGCTTAATAAATCAACCGGAGAAACGTCCATGATTGATATCAAGGTAAATAGATAATGCAATTATTCAAAATCACAGTAATAATGGTCTACTAGAATTTGTTGCATTCCTATATAACAACAGTCCACTAAAATACACCCACTCAAAGAACATAATGATGGAGATAACAAACCTGGATACCCGTATTACTATTAAAGACGAAGCATGCCACACCAAAGTGTAAATAAAACCTGACCGCAGTTGTTTCCTATATTCACTCGCGTAGCGGTCATTGTTTGTGCTCAAGCGATAAAAAGTATGATACGAAATGAAAAAATTCGATACCTAAAAATTTTCTATTTATTTTCGTTTCATGAAGAATAACTGATAGTAATTATGAAATGAATCAAGATCCGTTGATATATGCATGGTGGGATCGTAAGACAATTCAATCAAGCAAGACGAATAAATATGCTTGAACTATTTAATGTTAGGCCTAAAGTTAAAGAATACTGGATTTATTTTACAAGATGTTGAACATTCCGTAACGTATTGGCCAAATCAGATCTAAAAATGCCCAAATCTATTAAGTACATAGCCTTCCATGCATCCGGACCATGTTGCAATAAACTACATGTATGCTCTATGTAAAACACTAAATATTTATCTGCATAGAGCAAATATTATAAATCATAATTTTAAATAAATACAAATTTAAAAATAAATAAAATAAATCTAGAATTTGATTAGATTAACACAATATTAAAACTAAATTATACCGAATCAATATATAAAAGTAAATAAAGAACAATCAAAAAGAAGCTTAAACTGATGTACCAGGATCATTAAGTAAACCTGAGCTGCATGACTTCGATGAATTAATGTAATCTTAGTTTAACCCTTGGTTAGTGGTTATCTATTAAAATCGCGCTTTTGTACTTTTTAACAGCCTCCAAACATACTGATTTTGTGTGTGTCAGTGGTTTATATAGGTTTTAGTAATGTACACAAAAAAGTATCGATTAAGGCTTTCTAAGGAATGGCATTAAATTGAAATTTAATCTTATCTAAGCATTTCAATAAGATGAAATGAAATAAGCAAACACAATCACGGTTACCTTGACTAAAGCCTACTTCATTGTATATGTCCTTTATTGCCGTCTGATACGGTTTAGGAGTATGCTCGACCCATTTTTCTCCGTTATTACTTCTGTAGACGACGATCTCACGCTCTCCGTTATGCAAGGCCGCAAAATGAGGTATACGAATAAGAACAGGACTAAATATTAAAAACATTCAAACAAAGCTGATTTCCAAATCCAAATAAATAATAAATCACGAATTATCAATTTCATAAATAATTATCAAATTTTTTCCCTCTTGAGCAAAATAAATAATCGAATTGAAAAATAAATATTTTATATTTCGCTAGACATAAAAACGTTGGTTATATTTAAACGTTGGAACAATTGTGAAGATGTCTAATGAGATATAAAATAAATGTAGCTACCGAAATATATCATATTTTTTAATTCTTAAAAAAAAACTTAAAAATAAATTTGTATAAAATTTAAAAGTTTAAAAAATTCCTAAATTATGTTTCAAAATTGGCAGAATATTAATATACAATGTTATAAAAAATTCACAAGAGGCGAATTCCCATATAAATATAAAAGAAAAATAAATAATATCAATTAATTCATAGCGGAATTTTAATTTCAATTTAAATGATAAGCGATTATCAAATAATAATTTTAGATAGCATGACGACAACAATACGACACATACATGTAACCTAAATTGAAAAGCCAAGCTATATAGGTAAATAATTAAAAAGGAAATTGTGAAAATTCTACTAATACACTTACTGGGCATTATAATTATTATTTTAATCTAAACAAAGAACGTTTAAGGCTATGAATAATATAAAGGGTCATTTTAAATTTATTAGGAGATACGTCTTTAGCCGCAGATATGTCGGATTTCTTTTTATAATTATAATGAATAATTAATTTTTCTCTAGAGCATATTATATACGGTTGTAGCTAAAACATCTTAAATAAAATAATCCCAGACTGCTACAATATCCTTTTTGCCACACAAAAAAGAATAAAGTCATTGGGAAATAAAATTCTAAAAACTGTTACCGTTAATTTTGGTTAGCAATCTCTTCGACTCATTACAAGTAGTATAAGCTAAGCATTCTAAAACCGCAAGATTAGCGGCGGTTAAAACATCACAAGCGAATTTTTCTGACGGTGCTACTGCAGCAGCAAGTAGCGATAAATAAAAATAAATTAGTATTTTATTAATTCTAATCCAAAATTCAAAATAAAAAACTATTAATAGTGAAACGGAAGGCATACATGCGGCACGTGATAATTTACAAAATGGAAAAAGATTATGGATATATAGTAAATAATACACTTTGAGATAGTAAAGATATAAATTTACATCATATAAATATTAATTCATTTGCCTGCTTGAATCTCGTCAAATATTTTGCATGGTCGCTGAGTTAAGTGGATGTTGAGCAAAATCCAAAATCTAGCAGCATATCAGTTCATCAGTAAGAAGATGAACTCATATATATTTCTAATAAGACTGTATTATCAATATATTTCTGAAATATTTATAAAATCACTAGATAGCAAATAATCTTTGTATAACAATATGCAATACATATTTTCAGTTTGTCGATTTGAGTTTTTAGATTAATGTGTTTACTCATAGAAGACATACGTGATGTGAAAAAGTATGTAAATAGTACAAATAAATATAAAATCAAACGATACATAGCAGTAATCTAGACAACTAGGAGGTTACGTAAATGCATTGCGATTTTATCACCAATTCAAGTCATTGATAGTTTAGAAGAAACAATATTTAGAAGCTATACATTTAATGAGTGGATGCGAGAGCTATAGTGAATATTGTGCATAACATAAATAATAAGTTTAATATTTATGCCAAAATTATAACATATCAAATCAGCTAACTGAGTCTACGTATTTAATATAAATATAAAATAAACAAAACATAATAATGCTAAACCAAAATTTAATAATTAAATAATAAAATAAATAATTGTTATATGAGATTTTTTATAATTTAAATCAAGTTTAAATAAAAAAATTGAAATGTAAAATAAACGTCATTTTTATGAATTGACTAATAAATAACAGACGTTGTATCAGAATAAGAATTAGAGGTCATCAGGAGGAACTGCTATGCTATCAGGTTTCGGCCCCTAACTCCTCTACCCAACATAGCAGCGGGGCCAAATACATGCTAATGATGTATTTCCTCTGAAATAACTATCTAGTATCTTATTCTAATACAAAGTATATTATTCAAAGTATATTATTTATTATACATACATAAACATTTTCCGCTAATAATTTTAAATTTATTCTTGATATTATTGTGTTGATTTATATATTTTACTATTTTCTGCTTGATGTTATTTTTATAGCAACCTAGTTTAAAATATGTATCTATTAAATTATTTAAATGATTTTGAAGAAAACCAATATCATTGGTTTTGTTAAGAATAAGGCTTTCTGGATAAATTTGTTCACTAATTGAATAAAAATTATTAGAATTAAATACACATATATCATCAATGTATCGAAACATATATTTCATATATTTATATTGTTTAGATTTAGTTTTTACACAGTTATGAACAAATTCATATTCTATAAAGCTTAAAAACAAGTCAGCTATAATTGGGCTACTATTACCTTCTATTGGAACACATTTTACTTGTCTAAATATAGATGTCCCTACTTTTGAATAATTTTGATTTATCAAAATATTTAAGGATTCTATTAATTCAATTTTATCCATATATTTATATTTATTTGATGGTTTAATTTTTGTTAGATAGGCGTTATAATTATTATAACATATATATGTATATCTTTTTCCGAATATAAGGTTAATTAATTTTACTAACGCTTCTTTAATATCTACTAAATCTAAATTTGTATAAAGCGTACTAAAATCGTATGTATTTATATTTTGAAAATTTATTCCTTTTGTCTGTTCTAAAAATTCTTTTGTAGAATTAATACTGAAATAGTGTTTTATACCAGTATTAATTTCGATTACCTTGCAATATTTTTTAAAGTGTGCTTTAATTACTTTAAGTATTTTATTCATATAGACAGAAAGTGGTTTTAATGTACATTTAAACGCACTACATATGAACCTAGGTTTTATTGGATTTTTATGTAATTTTGGATTCCAATATAATATAGGCATAGTTTTATTATCTGATTCAACCTTTATATCCATTTCATTCAATATTGAACAGTGATTTGTGATAATTGTTTCTGAACTAAAATCACTACGTTCATATGCTGCATTTACATGTAAATATTATGCTTATATTACAATATAATATTTAAATATTATGCTAATATTATGCTAATATTACAACAAATTATTAAACTTAATATTTATGTTAATATTATAACATAATATTAATATCTCAACTCTAAGGGAAATGCAATTTCCTATAATCTGAACACAATTTAATCATTCACGATGGTTTAAAAACCGTTTGGGCGGTATCTTACCTTAGAAATCTGTAGTTGACCGGACGCAAACTGAGTACCCGCGAAACGAGAGCCTCACCGTCGCCAATTGGAGGTTGCACAATTGTCTTGCTTACAAATCGATCTGTGAGAAAACGACATGTGATTCTTGTTGGAAATTCCGCACCGCCGGGAGGTACAATAAATTGAACACCACTATGTCGGCACCCACGGAGATAGCCACCTTTTGCACTGACCACAAAACTGACAAGGAATCTAAATGGTTATAATTGTTTAAAAAGATATCCAGCGTGATATATTATAATAATACCATGAACTTTGTGACAAAATTGTAAATAACTTAAAAGACATTTATAGTTAAGTTTCAAACTTAACAACAATTAACGAAATAACTTGAACAGGTTTATACTTTCCTGTTCGTGTTAATTAAAAAAGTTGTATTGAAATTCTTTCCTATTGAAATAACTTGTATTGCGAAAATATTCGGGCTAAACGCAACAACAATTAATTTTAAACTGTTGGTACAAGTATTGTAATTTACACCAGTTTTATATAGCTACGCAAAGTAATCGTTTAATCCGTTTTTAAAGAATAATACTGACAAATATAACACCACCACGAAAGAATCCGTAATAATAACATAAAAGGTAGAAAAATAAGTGATTTAGTGGTATAACGTTTAACAAATTGTTATATTGTCCTTTATTTAAAACTACCATAAATGCATAAAAGACAAAAAACGTAGTGAACGGGATAAAAGCCTAATAACTGTGCGACAAAAAGATCACCTTACACAGTAGACGATGTGATCACTGGAATCAAGTGGCATACGACGAATTTAATTAAAACTAGATTATGCTTCAGCTGCAATTTATTAATTCATAAAATAAAAAACATATTATTGATTCTAAAAACGTATCTTAACTGGAAAGAATAATATAGTACACGCAAAATACTTTAATCTAATCGCATTAACAACAGTGGAATAGAAATGCATTGTAATAAAGCCAATTAAATACTAAATGTACTTTCCGACTCAATGGATACAACCATTTTCGCCGTGATGGTCTCTTAATATAATTTATGTATATATATTGGAACACCTTGTACACACATTTTGAACAGGCTACTACAATTTTCCGAAATATTAAACTAAAACATGATGTTGTGTTTATGGTGAAAAAGCATATAACTTTAAGAATTGAGATGTCACAGACGTATATACAATAGTAAACTATTTTAAATTATTCATTTAGTTCGAATTTGTAAGAAAATAGCCTTTTTTAATAGCTATCGAAAGTGCAGTTAGAAATTTGATATATTGTATATTTACTGTAACAAAATAAAATTAGTAAATGCATGAAAAGCATCGATAAAGTATATTCTTAAATAGCACCACAGATAAACGAGTAATGGTTCAGGTACTTCAAGAATATTCGTGTCAACACTGTTCCACTGAGTGTATGAATAGTTTTTACATTTACAATTATAAAATTTAACTATTTGAATACATCAATGAATTAGATGAAATTAGAAAAATGACCAGAGCACGGGAGACAATGGTTTGCAGTTTAGATTTAATTATGGTTACATTGATTTATATAGGATTACGCTTTCATCAAACGAAACTTATTACTTGGTCTATAATTTCCAAAATGCCAGAAACAAACCTTTTTCGATTACATTGTATCTTGATGATGAATAGATAATAAAAGAAAAATCGTTAGAGTTAGAGAAAGGACCGGAGTTCTGTCTACGGAAATGGATAATCAAACAAGATTGGTAGACACCGCATTTACAATCAAAAATCTTCGTATTACGTACCACCATTAAACAAAAATTATCATAATCTGTTTTCATGGTATCACGTAAATCTCAAGCAGAACTATCTTTCATTCAATAGTGTAAAGAATAAAACTCGATTTTATTTTCAAATATACAAAGCACTTAGAAGATCTAGAAGCCAATTGCAAAAAGACGTTTTCCGATCTGTACACAACTCTGCAAGACACTCAAATGTTCCCGGGGAACAACGGACTTACTCTGGATTGCAACAAGGAAGTCAAGGTACTTTCAATAGTTAATTCTGGTTCAACTGAGCAAGTAAGTGACTTTTCGATTGTTGTTAAATCTGAAAAAGGGGAACTTCCCCCTATACAAAAGCTACATAATCTGGCATTTATTACTTCGAGCAAGCCAGTGGAAAAACATCATTTATTTAATATATTTTTGAGAAACTTTGTGCTTGACTACCCTGGGAGGGTAGTATTTAACAATTTAAAAATTCTAACTAATTCTATAAGAGTCTCATTCGCCACTCACGACCTGATGAGGGCATACCAGAAATACTTTGAAAAATTTTTGTCCCAATTAGGGACTCTAGATCTCAAGCCAATTCAGGCAACACTAAAAATGAACAACTTTCCCTCATTTTTGGAATCTGCTGATTTGGAACAGCTTAAGAAGATTTTCAAATTATCCTCTGTCAGACCTCTACGTTCCAAATCGGGTGAGGCTCTACCTGTGGCTTTTGCCACGTGCGACCTTGATAATGGTCATATTCTATGTTCAAATTCCTTAAACCCTTTTATGGGTTACAATATTCGATTTACGTTGATTGAATCCAATAACTGGACTTTTCCGCATTGTAACTGTTGCCATAAGTGGGGGCATTGGGCCTCCACTTGCAAGAAAGAAAAAAGATGTGAGGTGTGCTGGAATACTATGTGTTCCTCCCTGTTGAGTGATAACAGATGTGTCGTTAATCCTCATTACAACAATTGTGGCGGAGACCACCCTGCGTGGTCCCGTCGTTGTCGCTTATTCAAAGAATATAGGAACCGACACATTTCCGCTTAACCATCAAACAAGACTTTTTCCAAAGTTACTTCTGGTTTAAATACTATTGACAGAATGTCCGATAAAGATATTCTTTATCTCTTAGATACTACTAAGAAAACAATTCTCTCTCAAATTCAGCAAATGATGGCACCCCTGCTGGGAGCGTTCTTTGCAGCTGCTTCGATTCCGGCAGCTGCCGATATTCCGAAATCCAAGAAAAGGGGAGCTTGCGCCCGGACCGTCCCACCTATTAAGAAAAGTAAGCTCCTTTATGGCCTGGGAGATGAAGATATTGCCCAGGGAGGACTAACCCCTGATAGAGCTAGTGGTGGGAAGGGCAACCCTCCCACTCCTGGCTCTGTCTAGGTTGGCTTCTCCCGCTTCTTTTTAAGATTAAAACACCAGTTACCCGTATCCAATCTTATTTTAAACTCTGCCAAATCGCAGGTGGTTGTCTTTCATGGCACCCCTGCGACGAAGCAAAAGCTTAAGAGATTAGCACTCTCTTCTCTAGCCTCCTTATTTGCCTCTGATCTACTCCCTACCTTCTCAAGTCGAGTAAAATACCTAGGGTTCACCGTATCGGTGAACTGGTCGGCGAAAGCTGACCTGGATAGACTCAAACGTGTCCTGAAGAGAGCTAGTTGGGTTCTAAAACGGGCCCAGCATCTGTCGTTGAAGGGGAAAACTCAGGTGCGCCTCTGGGGCACCTGGGCTATCTCGGGATTAGTCTTCTTTTCTAGAGGACGTCCCCCAGAGCAAAGACTAAGGTTTCTTAAGCTCCTCATATCTCGCTTACCCAACATAGTCCGCGCCGACTGGTCTCTTCGGGAGGTGAAAGATCCCGGGTCGTTCAGTCGGAAAGCGGCGTGTTGGATTGGTTGGAGGGCTCAGATCCCTGTGGATTTGAGGCCATAATTACTGGGAAGAAAGAAGTTGACAAGGTTACGAAGATGTTGACTGTTTTTTTTTGATTTTGACTTTGTACTAACTGACTTGACCGACTTGCATGTTGTTTGATTATTAATAAAGTCATTATTATTAGAACTATCTTTCATTGCGTTAAAAATATTCTAAAGACATATCTAATAAACTGCTGTATTCGTAATTCTGGTGTGATCACATAGTTAGCCTGTGAATATGTCGAAGTTTAAATGAGATCTAATAACGCACAACTGTTTGCGGATTGAAGAGGATTCTCTGCTTCGTAGAAGATTCCACTTCGATCCCATCAGAGTGGCTTTCTTCCAAGCAGCTATCCAACGCTTCCCCCGAATTGGCAATGAGAGTTTAACCAAATTTAATTCCTATCTCTCTTCGCAAGCCACCGCGTTATTATCGACTACCTATAAAGGTCGCATTTTCAGTCCCACTCCGACAAAACTCAGGGTCCTGGCTAAACTGCTGCATCTCCCTGACCTCTCTTCTTCTGCCAAACAGACGCTCTCGAGAGAATACTGGCGTACCAGATACTGGTTCCAGCTGAGTAAGGATAAGTCGAGCATCGCTCGTCTTAACCCTTCTCAGTCTTCCTTCTGGAAGATATTCAAGAAGGAGAAGTTTGTTTGTTGGAAGGATAGAGCATCTGGGTGGATCGGAAGTATTGGTCTTGATAGAGTTTTGGAGGAGTCATTATCCCTACACAACTATGGAGCCACTCAATCACCGCAACCAATCCCGCCTTGGGGGGACTTCAGGATTAGAGATATTTCTGTTCCAGATATAACCAATGCCTGGGGGCCTCTTCCGGGCACCTCCAAAACCGTCGCTCCACTCTCTTCTCGTGTCTGTCAGCTTTTGACAGCTGATCAAAGAAGGGAGGTGACCATCACAATCCTATTAGCCACCCCATCCGATGTGGCCGGCATCAACGTTAGCCGTAGAATTTTTATTCCTAAAAAATATCCGGTCTCATGTCAGAAAGACTTGCGGCCCATTTCGATTCAGAATTCCCTCGTATAGATATACGAAAAAGCGCTTGCGCGTAGAATCCGCGATCATTTAAGTAGGCGTAACTTAATCCCACCTGGTTTCCATGGGTTCGTCAAAGGTCGCTCGGTCCATTCAGCAGTAGGTGAAGTGCATCAGTTCTGTCGGGAGAATAGCCATCAACTTGCTGTGGCTGTTTTCCTTGACTTTTCTGCTGCATTTGACCGCATCTCCATACCTTTTGTTATCTCTTCTCTCAGGTCCCTCGGGTTGCCTGCGAGAATTGTTAACAGGGTGGAGGTACTGTTGTACACCAAGCGATTTTATTACGAAGACGACCCTGATGCGCGTCAGTTCTACCCTATTACGGGTGTGCCTCAAGGTTCCCCTCTTTCTCCTATCTTGTATCTTGCTGCCTCCATAAATCTCTTCAAAATATTTAAACAGCGTGATCAACGTCTAGTGGTGTACGCTGATGACACCACAGCCCTGTTCTCTAGACACAGGTGCAAAGACGAAGTTTCTGACATCACCCGCTTCTTTTTAAGATTAAAAGACCAGTTACCCGTATCCAATCTTATTTTAAACTCTGCCAAATCGCAGGTGGTTGTCTTTCATGGCTTCCCTGCGACGAAGCAAAAGCTTAAGAGATTAGCACTCTCTTCTCTAGCCTCCTTATTTGCCTCTGATCTACTCCCTACCTTCTCAAGTCGAGTAAAATACCTAGGGTTCACCGTATCGGTGAACTGGTCGGCGAAAGCTGACCTGGATAGACTCAAACGTGTCCTGAAGAGAGCTAGTTGGGTTCTAAAACGGGCCCAGCATCTGTCGTTGAAGGGGAAAACTCAGGTGCGCCTCTGGGGCACCTGGGCTATCTCGGGATTAGTCTTCTTCTCTAGAGGACGTCCCCCAGAGCAAAGACTAAGGTTTCTTAAGCTCCTCATATCTCGCTTACCCAACATAGTCCGCGCCGACTGGTCTCTTCGGGAGGTGAAAGATCCCGGGTCGTTCAGTCGGAAAGCGGCGTGTTGGATTGGTTGGAGGGCTCAGATCCCTGTGGATTTGAGGCCATAATTACTGGGAAGAAAGAAGTTGACAAGGTTACGAAGATGTTGACTGTTTTTTTTTGATTTTGACTTTGTACTAACTGACTTGATCGACTTGCATGTTGTTTGATTATTAATAAAGTCTTTATTATTAGAACTATCTTTCATTGCGTTAAAAATATTCTAAAGACATATCTAATAAACTGCTGTATTCGTAATTCTGGTGTGATCACATAGTTAGCCTGTGAATATGTCGAAGTTTTAATGAGATCTAATAACGCACAACTGTTTGCGCATATCAGAAAAATAAAAAAAATTATGCTTCGCAAAGACATATTTATTCATTAATCAGATTAAAAATTGATTGGTCATGGTAACTTTAGAGTAATATAGTTTTCAAAAATGTTATAGCATATATTTAAAATGTTAATGTCGACATGATTATATTCAGACATAAGCAGATAAAGAGTAGCATTCAAGAACGAATTGAAGAGAACGAGCCAATATAATTTAGATTATAAAAATTAGTCATTAAGAAAAATGATGGTGAATAAAATAACGAAATGATAAAGTAAAAAATAAAATTAGCAAAATTCAAATTTTTAAAAACATAAAATGATAAAATCACTGCAATTAAAAATACATGCAGCTCAATAAAAAGGTGTTCTGCTAAATGTAAATTTTATGATTAAATTTAACTAAAAACTAGACAGCAGAAGAACACGAAAATAAAATAAAAACACTACATGAAAATTACAATAGAAGTCAAATTTACTTAGGCTGTTCATCCGGATCTTCTGCTTTATCCAGACTGTGAACATTTTTACTCATATTCGTACCAGATAATGGTTTCTGATGTTTATTATTGTTAAAATTCATTAAATCTATGAACTTGTCGATCGATTTATCGTTAGTATTTAAAGAACTGTTTTGACCGCCAACGTCTAGAACCTGAAATAAGATTTAATAATTTCAAATTAAAAAATTCAATTTTAATGGTAACACTAATAAGCAACAAAATAAAGCATGAACACTCATGTACGCTGTTAAAATAGTGATCTTAATAGCAGCAGTTCATTAGCATTTCAAATTAATAAATGCAAAAATCTACTTCAAGTAGATATCCACTTATTGATATCTTTTAGAACATATATATGTAATTAGTGAATGTAAAAAAGTACAAATGTAACGGATAAAAATGAAAATATAAAAACAAGAAAACATTGAACATGAGATCGTTATTACATACAGTGGAATTCCATTTAACAAATCCATTAGGGAACGTAGCTGAAAAACACGATTTATAGCTATCACGGATTATAGGAAAAATGTGCTAAGGCTACTATTTTACCAAATTTGTAGAATTCTTGTAATTATTTCCGGCATAGAAATATAGTACAGCTGCTGGTGGTAAACGTATTTACCATAAAATTCATAGCTAATACGATCAAATCTTATATCCCCATTATTACCACATTTGATAAAATCTTAGTTAAGTAATCAGTTTATAGCTCATAAAAATTCTTACCCTAGATAAGGATCTAATATCGATATTCTATTTTGTTGATAATATAAATAACAAAACTCAAGGTTCGTCGCAAACGTGATATAGTAGTACACCTAATCACACATTTGTTAAAGATCCGTAAGGAGGGCAACCTAAGCGGAGCGAGGGCACGAACGCACATTGGTTGTCTACGCAAAAATTGAACTTATGGTTTTTCGAAGTCTTGCAATCTGTACACTGTGCGACGATATATGTTTCTCAGCCAAATAACGAGTGCTGAGTCGTAGACATATCGATTCATATCTGATATATTAGAAAATCAATAAACTACTAGTAATAGCATTAATCTAATAATATCTAATATTTTCTCAGAAGTTGCCATATCATGATATATAATGTAATCACTACCTGGTGAATTAAATATGAATGTAATTTATGATGCAATATGTGTCATATAAATAATACGCTTTGTATTATATAATATGACATAACCCACTTGTACAATTTATTTCAGTAAATAAATGAACATTTTATTGGTGTAGTTAATTTATAATTTTAAAATGTGTAGATGTTAAGTGAACTTTGTGCTTATTAAACCAAACTCTATTTAAAAAAATTGAACTAAAAGTATACATTACATAAAAACTAAATTCCTTGGAGCAAATATAGACGAAACTCTCAAGATAGAAGACGGCAAAAAAATAGATTTTTGTCTCAAGAAATTATATTATTGTCAACTGTGGCTAAAATTGTCAAGGTAATTATATAAAAAGTAGCACACAATTTAAGTTTGTTTACCTTTAAAGAGCGAAAAAAGCTGTGATCGAAAATTTCGACACAGACAAGTTTTTTACCGATTTGCTTGCTGATTATATCATTCTGGATAATACCAAAAACAGTAAGCACCTAATTTCTACAGCATAGTGGTCACTTCAAGCGTACGCGTTAGAAATTTAAACGTCTCTTATTTTAACAACTACTGACTTATTATTGTAATGTAAAAGGTTACAAATAACTAATAACCAGGAAATTATAATTCAAAGCGAATGCAGTTGCGCTCTTATTTATAAACATATTGTTATTGTTGCTAATGTCTTGAATACTTAAATAATAGCTAGTAATAAATCTGTAATTTATTACTTCAATATACGTGGTAAAGTAATTTTTATTATATATTTAGTAATATATATTTTATATATTTTTATATTCTTATATTTTTTATATTGTAATATTTTATTAGAGTAATAGCTTTTAATGATCTCCAATCATTAATCTAATTATGTTATATTATCCATTAATGGCTTCATAAAAATTATGAGTTTTAGCGAATCTAAATTTATCAAAGATTATAGAATTATAAACATTCTTGATATTAAAATACATGCATTTTTAAAAATTTATTTATCCTCCAAAATAGTAGGAGACCCAGTTAAGCGATCTGAATTGCTTATTTAGAAATTATGTTATGTTCTTGTTCAACGAATAAAGAAAGGTAGATAATTTAAAAAAATAATAATTTTCAAAAATGATAATAGTATTGAAAAAATGGGTAACAATTTCAGCACAAAATATTTTTCAAAAATGATATTTCAAAAATTCGTAACAATTTCAGCACCAATTTTTGAAACAAATATATATTATTTGTCAGATCAAAAAGGAATAGTGCATATGCTTAAAAAGAAATAGCTGGACACATATGCTTATTTTAGTTTTTACTTTAAATATATCTCAATAAATAACGAATACGCGATTTTGTAACAATTATTTTGTCATAACACGTGATCATTCAAGCCAGCGATTTTTGTGGTCATTCAAGCTTACCGTTCCTTAAACAATACAATTGAAATTTCGATGGCTTTTATTTTTCTTGACATTTTAGGTGTAGAAAGAGGTATGAAGAGCCGCAATGCATATAAAATCGGAAACGTTATATAGTTAGAAAATTTGTGTGAGAAAGTTTTGCTTGTAATAACCTGTTCTCGGTTTTCAGTCAACTTCAAAAGTATTCCTATTTCATTTTCTCTCCAAAATCCTAATTTAATAGACTAATTGCTTTTTTTACTTTATATGTATGTGATAAACGACTGTTCTCTTGAATTAATCTACAGGAAAGATTGCTTATTTCTATTTTTAAATACCAAAGAACAAAGTTCGCACTGCATATTTATAGCGCAGAGGATTCGGCAAGCGAGCAACTGATGTTACTGATCAGATTCGCATATTATAAAGCGTAATAAGTGTTAAAAACCGCAGTAATCAAATTATCCAATGTGAAGGAAGATACAAAATATTAAAAGTTATAAATTCGCATCGTATCGTAAAAACGAAACCGTTTTCAGCCTTGTAGCAATCAGTTGGTAAATTGTCTTCTCAGACTGTTAAGTGATGTTATCAAATTATAAGGTGTACAGTTGTGTTCCTGTATAGCAGGAAATCAGAACAACGATATATTAGCGCTAATAGAAATACGATAAATCTATTCTGACGACAATTTATCGAACTGCATTCTTTGTGGGGACGGTTGATGCTTTGAATATTTTTATGAATACAGTACCACACACAAACTGTTAAAACGAATATCACATTTTTAATCATGATCGCTTAAGAAAATTGCGGTGGGTTAACAGCTTTAATTACTTTGTAAAATGATGAGATAATGACGCATAAATTTCTATTGGTATTTTTAATAATCATTTGTTTTAATTATTAATACATAATACACAATGTATCGAACTATTTTGGCTTAAATTCTCAAAATCCTAGACACGATATCCCCTGATTTGTAAAGTAAGTGTAGTGTATACAGTCAAGAAAGAAAATAATAAAATAATATTCCCACATTTTGCGAACTATTAAGCACCATAAGGTAAAATCAGTGCGAAAATGACCATTACTCGGGGTAGGTTAAGGACTTTAGTTTCTCGAAATGATTAACGATTAATAAAATCGATTTTCTTTCATCCAATAAGCAACAATAAATGAATAAAGCTACTATTTTTAAGATGATCAACAAAAGGCTTTTATTATTGTCCTTCCGGGGTTAATTACTAAATCACTCAATTCAAATTACTAAATTACCCGGTTCAAAATACTAAATAACCGTAAAACTTGACTTATATAAAAAATAATGGGTAAAATTTGAGTTCAATGATTAGATTTGTAATCAGCTATAAAACTGCAGGATAATCGGCGTTCAGAATAATTTTGATTGCAGATTTCGTTGTAAAATGGATATTTATATCATGGCATTCAAGTGCCTTTATATATACAAAAATTTATTTGCTGTAATTAAATTGATAATGAGTACAGAAAAAGCATTTGCATCATATTATATGTAATATTCATCAGTAGGAAATATTATGTTATCAGTTTTCGGTTTATGTGCATCAACACAACATTGCAGATGGACAAAAATATATGCTATCTGTACATTTCTAATATATAGGCCCTGATACTTAATTTAATAAAGATTTCTTAACACAAAAACAAAACAAAACATGATAAATAAATTAAGTAAAGTATCAAAATTAACAGATCTCTTGGAAGAACAATCAGTGATTCATTGAGTTATCTTCTCCACTATCAGGCCATATAGATCAGATCCCTCCAGCCTATACCAGTGCGTCGGTTTCTGTCTAAACAACTCAGGGTCTCTCTCACACACCTGAATGTCCAGTAGAGGTGTACTATTGTGGGTAATCTCGAGATGAGGAGCCTCAGAAATTTTAGCCTTGTTCAGGGAGACGGCCTATAGCAAAGAAGACTAATCCCGAGATTTCCCATTTACCTTAGAGGCGCACCTGAGCTTTCTCACTTAATGACAGATGCTGGGCCTGTCTAAACGCCCATCTAGCTCGCTTCAGTACACTCTTGAATTTATTCAAGCCTAAAGCGGTAGACCATTTAACCTTAATGGTACACCCCAGGTATTTTACTCGATGTGTAAAAGTAGGAAGTGGTTGATTGCTCAATATGGATATGATAGCTGAGATTGCTAGTTCTTTATTCTAGTTCTTTGTTGCAGCGACACCATTAGATACAACCACCTGGTATTTAGATGAGTTGAGAATAAAATTGGACGTGGCTGAATGGTCTTTTAATCTTAAAAAGAAACGGCTGATGTCTTAGACTACATATATGCATATGCGTACAGAGAACAGGGTTGTGGTATCATCAGCGTATACCACTAGATGTTGATCACGTTTAAATGTCTTAAAGAGTACGATATAAGCAACAATATATTAGATAGGAGAAAGTGGGGAACTTTGATGCACACCTGTAATAGGGTGGATATAATAGGTGCTTTATAATAGTTGTAATAGGGTGCTGCTTTATATATACGAAATATTGTTATTGGTCTCTACCAAAAATAGTATAGATTATTAATAATATTTCTTATATATTTTGGTCATAGCGTAATCCTAACCGGAAGTAGCTTTTTTAAATTGAATTTATTTATACTTACCTCGGCAGGCGATCGTAAGAATCGCCTGCCGAGGTTTCTTAAAAACTCTTCCATATATATTTGTAAAACTATTAGAAGCGGTAAAAATAGGAAATTTATTTTCTATCGACATAGTTTTTTCTTTGAAAAAGTTCAAATTGTTACAGTTTGCATAAAAATGCTATAAAAACAACGGTCCAGGATTCCACTCAAATGCGTAATTGGTTCCAAACTGTGGTCGGTACTTAACTGGAGACTACACTCACCAAAAAGCATACTATTCGTCACGACTAGACGTCAAATATGATTAATAGTGCTGATCAGGAGTATGATCCATCTCGATGACGTTTTGGCTGCCTGTGTGACTTTTGAAAAAGAGCATTTCCGATAAAAAAAATATGATTATTGAGTTAGTCCAGTTAAGTACCAACAGTAGTTTTTAATATATATAATAATTTATAATAAATTATAATTATTATAATTATTATTTATATAATAATTTATTATTAATAATTATTTTATTTATATCGTAATTTATATATAAAACTACCAAAGTAACTTTTAAGAATAATACAATACATATGATATTATATGTAATAACTAATGCAAATGTTATCGCATAATGTCACTTTATTGAGTGATATTTGGGAATATCATTGAATGTGCTTTTTAAATATCGTTCTAAATACGTTTAGAGTTAAAAACAGTACTTAACAAGATCAACATTAACTCTCAAGAGTTTATATAATCTTTATAAGTTCAAATACTGAATGAATAAACTAAAAAATTGTTGTTCCCGTTTTACTCAGTTAAAATAAATATGATGTTTTACGCTTAAAGGAGGTGGGATATCAAACAAGCAATTGAATACATTCCCTAGATAAAAAAAAACACCTTTTCTGATTTAATGTGTCAATGATATATCCGGCAAGATGTGATGTATATTCGAAAATACATACACATATGTATAAATGCATTGTTGAAACTACAAAAGGGTCACTGCTTGAGAATGCACATCGGAAGTACTTTTAGTGAATTCTATTTTACTCAATAAAACTTATAAAATAATTATTACTTTCGATTATTTTAAAAATTCAAATAATTTTAGATATTCAAAAATAAAAAAAACACTGATTTAAGTGCATATTTAATAGTATTATTCACATTGAGACGACAGAACTTTTATAAAAGTTGTTATAATGTGAACGTCGTTATAATATCAACGTCGTTATAATATGAACGTCCTTATAATATCAACGTCGTTATAATATCAACTTCGTTATAATATCAACTTCGTTATAATATCAACGTCGTTATAATATCAACGTAGTTATAATATAAACGTCGTTATAATATCAAAGTCGTTATAACATCAACATCGTTATAATATCTACGTCGTTATAATATCAACGTCGTTATAATATCAATGTCGTTATAATATCAATGTCGTTATAATATCAATGTCGTTATAATATCAACGTCGTTATAATATAAACGTCGTTATAATATGAACGTCCTTATAATATCAACGTCGTTATAATATCAACTTCGTTATAATATCAACTTCGTTATAATATCAACGTCGTTATAATATCAACGTCGTTATAATATCAACGTCGTTGTAATATCAAAGTCGTTATAACATCAACATCGTTATAATATCTACGTCGTTATAATATCAACGTCGTTATAATATCAATGTCGTTATAATATCAATGTCGTTATAATATCAATGTCGTTATAATATCAACGTC
The DNA here is from genome assembly GCA_012934845.2 of Pomphorhynchus laevis. Lineage (NCBI taxonomy): Eukaryota > Metazoa > Acanthocephala > Palaeacanthocephala > Echinorhynchida > Pomphorhynchidae > Pomphorhynchus > Pomphorhynchus laevis. The sequence continues at coordinate 24,028 of WNNJ02003697.1, forward strand.
GTTATAATATAAACGTCGTTATAATATGAACGTCCTTATAATATCAACGTCGTTATAATATCAACTTCGTTATAATATCAACTTCGTTATAATATGAACGTCGTTATAATATCAACGTCGTTATAATATAAACGTCGTTATAATATCAAAGTCGTTATAACATCAACATCGTTATAATATCTACGTCGTTATAATATCAACGTCGTTATAATATCAATGTCGTTATAATATCAATGTCGTTATAATATCAACGTCGTTATAATATCAACGTCGTTATAATATCAACGTCGTTATAATATCAACGTCGTTATAATATCAACGTCGTTATAATATCAACGTCGTTATAATATCAACGTCGTTATAATATCAACGTCGTTGTAATATCAACGTCGATATAATATCGACGTCGTTATAATATCAACGTCGTTATAATATCAACGTCGTTATAATATCAACGTCGTTATAATATCAACGTCGTTATAATATCAATGTCGTTATAATATCAACTTCGTTATAATATCAACGTCGTTATAATATTAACGTCGTTATAATATAAACGTCGTTGTAATATCAAAGTCGTTATAATATCAACGTCGTTATAATACAAAAACGTCGTTATAATATAAACGTCGTTTTAATCTGAATGTTGGTATAATATGAACGTCCTTATAATATCAACGTCGTTATAATATAAACGTCGTTATAATATCAAAGTCGTTATAACATCAACATCGTTATAATATCTACGTCGTTATAATATCAACGTCGTTATAATATCAATGTCGTTATAATATCAATGTCGTTATAATATCAACGTCGTTATAATATAAACGTCGTTATAATATAAACGTCGTTATAATATCAACGTCGTTATAATATCAACGTCGTTGTAATATCGAAGTCGTTATAATATCAACGTCGTTATAATATCAAAGTCGTTATAATATCAACGTCGTTATGATATCTACGTCGTTATAATATCAACGTCGTTATAATATCAACGTCGTTATAATATCAACGTCGTTATAATATTAACGTCGTTATAATATAAGCGTTGTTATAATATGAACGTCGTTATAATATTAACGTCGTTATAATATAAACGTCGTTATAATAAATACGTTCTTATTATACCAACGTCATTATAATGTGAACGTCGTTATAATGTGAACGTCGTTATAATGTGAACGTCGTTATAATGTGAACGTCGTTATAATGTGAACGTCGTTATAATGTGAACGTCGTTATAATGTGAACGTCGTTATAATGTGAACGTCGTTATAATGTGAACGTCGTTATAATGTGAACGTCGTTATAATGTGAACGTCGTTATAATGTGAACGTCATTATAATGTGAACGTCATTATAATGTGAACGTCGTTATAATGTGAACGTCATTATAATGTGAACGTCATTATAATGTGAACGTCGTTATAATGTGAACGTCATTATAATGTGAACGTCGTTATAATGTAAACGTTGTTATAATGTAAACGTTGTTATAATGTGAACGTCGTTATAATGTGAACGTCGTTATAATGTAAACGTCGTTATAATATGAACGTCGTTATAATGTGATCGTCGTTATAATGTGAATGTCGTTATAATGTGAATGTCGTTATAATGTGAACGTCGTTATAATGTGAACGTCGTTATAATGTGAACGTCGTTATAATGTGAACGTCGTTATAATGTGAACGTCGTTATAATGTGAACGTCATTACAATATTAGCGTCATTAACAATCTCCTTAACTCACGAATTAGCATTAGCAGTTGTATAAGTAAAAATTATTATATACTTAATGTACATAAATGCTTACTTTAGTTTTTTGAAACGAGCATTTTCTGTTAAAATATTTAGATAGTGCATCTAAGATAATTATATATAATCGCTGATATTAACATAAGGGAGATCTTCAAAATATAAGAATAACAGTAATAATTATATATACTTTCAACTTGTTTCCAGAACTTGCGCCAGTGTATTCACAGCGTATAGAAAATGTTCATATATGGATCTTGGAAGCATTAATTTTATTTTAAAAACGAGCATCTCTGACAAATCAAGTTAAGTGCACTATAGTTAAGCTCATCCAAGCAAGAAAAATTAAAGCCGGTGAGCGTGTAGTGTTTTTACATAGCAGAGCGAAATCCATTAACAAATCAAATCAAAGAAAGTTAAGCAAAATGTGAGCAGCAAATTTGAATAAGTAAACCACGATGGTAACAAACAAGGTCAAACGATTATATACAGTCTATCAAGATATGATTTCCGTCAGATATTTTTTAATTAAAATTACACTGTCGTTTACATAATATTATTTAAAAATTCAATTATTTTGATTATACGTGTTTGCAATTCACACAATATTGTGTTGTAATTTGAATTATGGTGCACGCTATAATTTCGAAGTAAATTAAAATTAATAGAGCAGTATCTAAGAAACATTTACCGTAAAAATTAATAGATATTTTCTAATAGAACAAGTCTTTATGTGATATGAACTAGTTTTACACAATCTTATTAAATTCAGCATAAGAATTTAGCTATGTTTAGCAGAAATAAATTAATTGTTATATTGAGAATTCATTAAGTATATCTGTGCTATGTTGTGATAAAAACAGCTTTCAGTTGCTTAAATTCATGTAAACACTTTAGCCACAAACGAATGTCGTTTAATATAATACACACGTTATCAATGCTGATGTATTCATATTTCTAACAAGTATCAAAAATAGATTATAATTTGTGAACTCAAGCACCGACTCATTAGATATTTTACAGCAGGTCAGAACTTTGCAGCATATCTAGATAATAAAGATTTTCTTTACTAACACATCTCAATGCAGCAAAATGAAGCAACAACAAATACTTCACTCTCAATAAAAAACTGAACAAAAAATCACATAACCAACAAAAACAAAGAACAAACAGGGAGGTATTGTTCGAGGTATTGTACTTTAGCACAGTGTAAATCCATGCAATTCAAACACTTGACCTTAATATGAGAAACAATGCTAGACCGCGATAATCGAATATATCTTCTAAAATCCTTTAATAAATTTCCCACTATTTTTACAAACAATCAAATATTAAGTAATGTCCAATAAGGGCATTGTACAGAATATGGAACACAACCATACTTAGTAGTAATTGTCACTGATTAACTACACAAGGTGATATAATTAGGATATTTAAGTTTAAATTTCTTGAAATTTATTCATTGTACAAAATATGTAGACTCAGTAAAGTGATCTAATTTGTTTTACTGACAAGTTATTGTTGACTTGTGGACTTTGTTTCCCCGATAATATGACCACTGTCTGAAATATCGAAACTATGTATTATTAATACGACATTAGTTTTTGAAGTTTTTTCATTTCCACAGGCAAAATGAAAAATAAACAAATTGTAAAATATATAAATCATTAAAATATTATTAACAATAAATATAAGCTCTCAAGTAAAATATTTTTATGGATTATAACTAATACACTCAGTGTTATATAAAATGTGTAATATTTTATATATGTATAATACATCTATAATACGTTATATTATCTATTAATTGGTTCGTAGAAGTACTGTGTTATAAAATTCTTTCCTATAAGTTATTTTTTTGATTTTTTTGCAATTTCACATTATTCAATTTTTAAAATAAAATCCTACAAAATATTTTTGTAACTATTTTTAGAAATCAAATGTTATCAGGCGATTAAGTACTCGTTTTTGATAAAATAAATAACAGCATTTTTTAAACGATAAAAACGGTTCCATAATACATGATAAAGATATATAAGATAAAGATATTTGATATATAAAGATAAAGATATCTTTGTCATATACATGACAAATATATGATAAAGATATACGTAAGATCCAAACAATAATTCATCACGAAAGGCATATACTATGAAATTTACTAAATCAAGTCACTGTTTTCAATTGTTAAATAATATCGAGCAATGTGCTCATATGTATAAATTGTCGTATTTCTATTTTTATAACTTATTACGATGCGACATCATGATGATTGCATAGGAAAATGTGACAATTTTGTTATTTAAGAAATTATTTTATTTAATTTGATTATGGATAATTCCCCTTAAGAAATTCTCAGCATCTTTATTTGTAGTTAAACTCTAGTAATGCTAAGAGCAATATGTGTAGCAAATAAAATTGTAACAGTGAAAATAGTTTAAACTGATCTCTAGTTGTGTTGGTCGACAATGCATGCCGGTTAATATCCAGGGAATAGTTTAAGAACACCTTATAAGCTCAGGACAATCTAATGCTATGGCTATTTTTAAGACTATTTTGTCAAATTTTCAACAACAAATTGATTTCATCTCCGAGGCAAAAAAACACAGCAAATCAAAATTAAAAAATGCTTTTTACCGTGTGTTTGTTTACCTCAAAGATGATATAATGTTGTTGTTGAACATTTGACAAAATAGTTTTAAAAATAGCCATAACATTAGATTGTCCTGAGCTTATAAGGTGTTCTTCAACTATTCCCTGGATATTAACCGGCATGATTATCATACTACATTTGTGTGATAAAACGTTAGCATAATTTTCACATTTTGGCTGTGATCAAATTATTTTTAATTAAGAATCAAATAATTAATTGTCTAGTTAAAATAATATAATTTGCAGGTTAAAAAATATTTAATGGGAGATGAAAGTTTACATGAAGGTTCTTATAATTTTTTTTCATTTGGAAATATATTTTTGTTCTGAATTTTATAACAAAAATAAAATTAAATTAATTATATCGTAATCAGAATCTGATTTTACTCATGATTTTAATGTTTCGACTCAAAAACGTCATAAAGTACATTAAATTAAATAAATATACGACTTTAATTATGATTTAAATCGTTTTTGTTTTCACTTAGAAACGCTAAAAAAGTAAATATATTAAAATATGTATTATTTTGTTTACACATTTTTGTATATTCATTGAAAGTAGATACTTACATTTTCTACATCCGCATTGATTATGTCAACAGCAAAATCGTCATCAACGGAACTTGGTATTTGTCTTTCGATATTATGACTAACGTATTGAAGATTTGCAGACGATGTAGCTTGGTCTTTTAGTGAGTGATCTAATGCTTTAATAATGCGAAAAATTATCAAAAGGAAACAAGGCATTTTTAACTAAAAAACGTTGATTCTTTTACAATCTAATTAGCTGTATGTAAGTTTAAGATTAATAAAAAACTTCGTAAAATGTATGCATGAATAATAGTTAAATAAAATAATAAGCATTATTCAACATAGATAAGTTATTTTTATAATTGTATACCTGTAATTTATAGAATATTAATCCATATAAAATAGTGATCAGATTATAATATGTAATATATGCAATTTATATAGTAATATATATCAGCGGCTACCAATTACAGTTTACTTATACCGTAGGGGTAAATGGAAATTTAAATGGGACAAGAACGTAAAATAACACTTTTGAAATATAGAAGACACTGAGAAGTGTATGAAAACATGTAGTTTTAATAATGTTTATATTTAATATTATATTACATATTACATTTAAATATCATTATATACCGAATAATATTGCATTCGGGTCAAAAGAAATTATTATTATTATTTGATGAAGCATCCCCGAGAATTAAAACTCTTGAATTTTATTTAAATATTTCGGCTGTTCGTGCAGCCCTTTTCAATTGTGAGTATTTATTATAACCAGAACAATTGTTTTAACCAGTGTTCATGTAATGCATGAACATTATTTGTCCACATTACGCATGAAGATTACCAATGTATGACCATTATTTGGCAAATATTATTATAATAAACAGTTATAAACAGATATTTATATGTATTGCTGTTGCAGAAAACAGTCAAAAATATTCTGGTTACAGAATTATATAGGTAAAATCCATTTTAAAGGCATGAAATCTTTATTGACAACCTAGTCCTGACCGTTAAGATTGCTGAAATGCGATATTGCGTTGCATTTTGAAATTCCTTTTGTATTTCAAGATATTGAATAAAATTATTTAGTTGAGTAGCAATTGTATTTAGTCAAATACTGTGTATGGCCAGGCTTTTGAAATCTGGACAGGTAGTACTTTATTTGAACAATTTCGACATACCTACATCTTAATCGCATTGGAAACATTAATGGATTCGTTAGATTTCTTGGAAGGTGAACGATCTTAATGTTGACGCTTGTTTTGATGTATTGTTAATCATATATCGATTAAAGTATATTTAAGTATGTGTATATGAGTCATATATCGATTAAAGTATATGAAATAGGCAAGCTAAAGGTCACCGAATTGATCAATTAAATCCAACACTACATGCCTTGACTCGCGATTGCAATTCCCCCGTTGTGATTCAAAATAAGCATCATATCATTGTGATTCTGGATGTATTTGCAAATCGTATGTAATCGCGTCATACACAACAACGTTTACTTGAAAGAATCATCCCATTAATCACCCCAAAGCATTTAATAAAATACTAATGTTCAAATATGCGTATTTAATGGTCTTTGTCTACAATAACACTTTTGATGTGCTTAGCGAAATATCTTAATTAGATTCGAGAATAAGAGTCCAAGAAGTGACTCACAAATAATGCGGTTTTATCTGCAAATTAAAGAAGATACTGCATTAAAATTGTCGGGTTACTTATAATTCCGACCCAATAGCAAATCCATAAATACAAATCCGTAAAAGAGATCCGTTTGATTTATTTTACCGATGATGACAATCACACATCTGTGAAATCAATTGAGGTAAGATAGTATTTACTACGAACAGTGAACAGCAAAGACAGTACATCTCTAACTTTACGACTACAAAAATGGATAAGCTCATATACACTATTATTGCTATTAATCAACGCCATTGGTATCGACAAGTAATACTTTAGTGATATACCTGTATTTATTGGCTAATATTTTGATCCAATTACAATTTTATAGAAATTTTAAGTCTCATTTGTGTGACTATATCATTATCGGGTATTCATTGCATAAATGATATCATGTTATTACGCTATAACTCGATTCTGGAAAACTGAAACTGACCCTTGCGATGTTGAATGCAATGAAAGTACCGAAATTGTCACTGTTCAGTTCATTTACACTTATATTTTACCCAATTAAAAGGGAAGTCACCATGTATTGTGGATTCTATTCTAAAGCAAACTACAATGTACAAATTTTGGATTTATCTTTTGGGCTATATCACTTGTAAATATGCGTATAATCAATGTGGGTGCCACAACGGGCCCAACATTGGTCATTACGTGGGAGTGCTCAGGTGTGCCTTTTGTGCACCTGGTCATCCTCAGGAGTAGTCTTATTCTCAAGAAGACAACCCTGAGAGCAAATACTAAGATTTTTGAAACTCCTTACGTCGAAAATACCTACCATCGTGCTCGCAGTTCTTTCACAAACCTGGGCTCGCGGGTGTGTGGCATACTTTGATTGGTTCAATCGGAAAGCGTCGCGTTGGTGTTTGCTAGTAGGGTCAGATTCCCCTGTGATATAGAAGTATATCGTCGAAGTCTAGGATATGATGTTTCTGTTTATTGATTTCTATTGTAAGAGCTGTTTTATCTTATTACTGCATGTTAATTAGTTATTAAGAAAATCTATTATTATCGGTTTCTGCTCAAGTAATGTAAAGGACATTTTACATTATATAAATAAAACGACAGATTATTTGAGTTTTATCGCGTGCGGTTCATCTCGAAACGCTACTGCATGTTTCTTGAAATTCGTTTGGTCACTATAGTGGAAACTGAGTCATCACGAAGTACTTTTGTTTACCTTATCAACACATCTGTGCCCACGACAAATCAGATTATGTTAGGAAACGTTTTTAACGCAGTACTTGCCAGCAAGAGGTATCATTGAACGAAGCTTAATTTTAATGTTGTATCTCAATACAATTCGAAACTTTGCTATGGCGTTTGCCACAAATGCTTCATTCATAACCTCTATGAATGAAGATAGCATCTTCAGAAAATTAACATAATAATTATTTTAATTGTTGTAATTTATCCAAGAACATTCAAATAAAACAAATGTTAAGCGTAAAATGTCTCATATCGGGCAACTGGTTTGCTAAACATATCTTAATTGACTGACGAATCATTCACAGGTCGACTATGGCGGACCAATAATATAATAATAATATTTTTTTAATTTTTTTTTATTTTTTTAAGGCAAAAGTTATAATAAAAATAGAAAACTAAGTAGTACATCAAATTCATACTTCTGAGGTGGACACCTGTAGGATACGAGCAGTTCTCTTCATCGTGCTTTATGAAGCAATCGTCACGTTCATACATCGCCTACTTGCTGTTTGGCTTCTAACTGACATTCTGGTCGCTCTTTTACACATTGAGGCAGCGAACGCAAGAGTTAAACTTATATCTGAGCGAATGCGTCGGATACTCTCGGAGTATGGCAACTTCAATGAAGTAGAAGACTTGGCTGCAATCCACCTCAACAATTGCTGTGCTTCTGCTCCAATGCTCCTACTTGTTGAAAACATCACGGGAATGAAAGTTGCTCTTTCAACTTCAGCAATGCGATGTCCATACTTTGCGAACTTCCTTGTAGAGTGATATGCGTGACTGATGGTCGGGGTCATGTGAGAGTACGATGGCGCCATTGGGTTGAAAACACATACATCCAAAAAGGATCGCACCATCGAGCCTCCGAAAAGACCACGGCAAGCAATGTCGGACCTCGCACAAGGGTCTCTGCAACTTGTAGTGTTGGAGAATCAACAATCAATTGGGACAGGCCGTAGCTGTGGTTCTATTGAGATGTATTTACACACTTTTTCAAGCTTATTTGCAATCAAATTTCTCATTATGCCATGTCAAATTATTGTAGTTCCTCCGGTGCGACACGATAGTGCATGTCATATATTAAAAACGGAACCACATGCACAGCGAGCTGAAGACTCAACCAGTTCCAATCCATAGCGGGCAGAAATTGCATCGTGGAATTCTTGAGTGTTCAGTCTTTTGCAAGTATTTGTTACATTAAAAGCATTTAGCCACAAGGACCCACCACTTTCAGATACAAATGTGAGCAAATGCGACTTAAATTTATCTAAGGAAGCGGCAACTGTCTGTAATTTGTCCGCATATACTTGTTTTTTCTCAATTGATATCTGCCCAGCGACGTAGCTCTGCAAAGTTCTCATTTCTGTGCCAGTGTATCCACTCTCAAATGGTTCCCACGTTCGTTTAGATCGGGAATACTCGGCTTCCGCATTTTCTATTGGATTCAGAAATCCTAACCCTCCACATCTAGTAGGTAGGAAGCAGACTGCTATTAAGCTATCGTGAAATGTTCTTTGACCGGTCAATTCGGGTAATAAGTTGCTAGAGATGGCAAGGTACAAGGGTTCGCAACATGCTGGAACAGTGCGACATGTACGCATTTTATAGTTCTATTTTGCGTTGCACTGCGTTTACATACACAGTGTAAACCAAATGGGCATCAACTTTAGCAATCGCAGACAAGTGTTTAACCATACTAACACACTTGACTATTTTCGATTTGATTTCTTTTTCTACATAGTTATCCCTGCCGCAAGGTGAACCCAACACCATAATTCCCTCATCCGTGATTGTATAACCAGTACCTTCAAATATCTGTCTAGCATTGGTTAATTCCTCTGGATGCACCAGTAATCTACATTTTATCAAGTTCGCATTGAATCCATAATCGGGATTAACTTGAAGCAATATTTTCCATACTTTTAGCAAATTAGTAGCCGTTCCCACGCAACATGCGTCGTCCGCATACCATCGATGTATCACAGAGGTAGCACTTTTTTGAAGATCTCGAATAAGCGGTATGGACGCAGCAGCAAAAGCCGCCATTGCTAAGATCACCCTGCGTGAAGCCTTCTTTGGGAAAGATTACCTCCTCCTTGACTGAATGGGAATTTTCTGATATCAGTTTTTGAGCACCGTGAGTAAAGATGAGCTTGTAAATTTGATATTTGTTAATGCGAGTTGACGATTAATTGCATTGAATGCGTTACTCGTGTCAACTTGAAGCACACATTTTTCGCTTGACGAGTGAAATAAGCTTGTGATAGAGTGCACTGCAGCCTCAACCCCACATCGTTCACCTGAACACAATTGCCTAAACCTCCAATATTGGTAATATCATCAGACACAGTCGAGATAATTGTTTTGGCGATTATCCGTCTAGATACCTCGCCGATACCAAAAGGACGCACTCCCGGTTTTTTATCCAGCGGTATTAAGCGACTAGTAGTGAATCCCTCTGCGTTATCAATACTTATTTCATCTGAAGAAATTCTCCTGGCAAGGTTTGCTAAGGCATCTGCTAACTTAAGTGATTTTGTTCCGAAATTGAATAGCATGTCTTTCCAGTCGGCGGCATCTAAGCCTGACGGTCCACAGCTGCCTTGAATATTCTTGCTCATTGATCGTATCTTCTCTGCGTCTATAGACAAGAACACACATGAATGGTGATTTCTCGCCCCCTCAATCGGAGAAGTGAGAATAAGCGACGGATTTACGGTTCCAGATTCAGGGTGTAATAGTTGAGCTTATCTCTTACGGTCAGACCCGGTTCAACCTCATTATCTAATTGGATGACACCGTTCATTGTACCCTCGGATGCCGGGAGTCTTACCGCACTAGACATTCTTCCATCGCTTACCATTTTGAGAAATTGGTTATACCAGGAGATACCTGATATTCTCGTGGTCCATCGCTCGATCTTCCGGTTTGTAAATATATTTTGAAGTATTCGAGCTTCAATCAACATAGATTGCCGGTTGTTTTCTGACCAAAGTGTTAATCTCCTCTCGATCGTCATGCGAATTACACTTATTTTTTGCATTCGATTCGTTGTCGAACCAGTTGTGTGAACATTGTTGCTAGTTTTAAGGAACTATCAGTTACGTCGTTAGATGATGCAGCTTTATTGTATAAATCTGCCAATATCCTAATGAATCGATTACTTGCGTGGTATCTCGGTAAATGTAAGACATTTAGACTCCAACCAATACATTCCTTGAATGTTGCTTCCACGCTGAAGGCATCTACAACTTCGGGAGGGTGATTATAACGAGAACATGTACGCAGCTCAGAATCGTGAACAGGATGTACACTTGATTGTTGGACATCTGCAATGCAATCTCTTCGTAGATATTTGTCATTCGCATCATTGGTATTGACGGTAAATTCATGAGAACTCACGTCATCAATATGTGCGGTATTTTTGTTCTGGAAATGATAAGCGCGACATCCCGTACATGTGCGGCCCACACGGGCGCATTGACAGTTTTTGCATCGAGCAGATTGTCCATTGCACGGACAGCCTCGAGGAATCGATGCTGGAACACCTTTAGGCATCACAAAGTAGGTAAACCAGATGACGTTGTCTCGTTGTGCGAAGTTGTTGTGACGTTGTAGATTTTCTTGTAAAAACGGTATATATATTGTGTGTTTAAGATTGTAATTTACTATGTAAAATTTCTTCAGTATTGTATGTTATTTATTGTATGTTTATTAGATATCAATTATCTAATATTATAAATTATCTAATATTATCAATTATCTAATATCAATTATCCAAATGATCTTAGACATTAGATATCTAAGATCTTACGTATCTTATTTATTCAATCATTTGATAATTTGTTTTGATCTTATCTTATTTTAGAGTTTTTGTTGTGTTTTGTTTCCTGCGGTCCCTGGAATCAAAATCGTTGCTAACAATTGTTCATGTAGCATTTTCGTTTGTAGAGACCGCAGCAAACAAAACACAAAGCTATAATAAAGCTATAAAAAGTTTTAGTTGGTTGTACTTTTAACAACCAACTAAATATTACAATTTGAAAATAAACATTATTTATTATTATTTTTATTTATCATTTATTTTTTAATTTCTAAATAGTATAACAATAGTTGTTAAATGTCTATTGAACTGTCTATTGTTAAAACTGATAAGTACAGTAATTTAAAAATAAACTAATTTAAAAATAACATTTTCTATTTTTTGTACCTCTTGATGATCTCTAATCATTTTTCTGATACATCATCTGTTATTTATTAGTCAATTCATAAAACCTGATTTTTATTTTAAATTGCAATTTTAAATTGTAACTTTATATAAATTATATAAAATTTTATATAATTTATAATTTATAATTATTTATTATTTAATTATTTAAATTAAATTTATTTTGATAGTATTTAAATATTTGGCTACAATATAAACGCAATGAAAAGCATTACATTTACTTGTGCGTATATAGGATTAACGAGCGGCTTCTGCAGTGCGGTTTGATCTCAAATTATATCAATTTCGATATAATGCTGATATTAGTTCATTTACTACCAGTATAAAATATGATTTAAAAACGGTTAAAGTATTACCTGTAAATTATATTAAAACAAAATATTCTAAGCAGGAAAACTATTAAAAATACCTGATTCATCATCCGAATCTCGAAAAGGGCATTCTTCTTGTAAACACTCGGGTATTTGCTAGGAAAGAAAATAATTAAGTTTATGTCATTTTAAATATCTTGTAGTGGAAACAGTAAATTACTTGAACGATTTGTTGACTAGTAGAAGTCGATAAAAATTCGTCATTAGTTTTTAGAAGTACGCTTTGTTGCAATTTAAGTAAGATTTTGATTTCGTCAACAATGGTTGCATTGTTCAACTTAGTCCCAATGTCCAAAACATTTTGATTTTCCTAAATTATCAGAAAACGGTAATAAATACACAATAGTCAGTCGAATAGCGTATGTGTACTCACTAATAAGCTTAAAATCTGCTTTAATGTGTATATTTTAATATGATTAGCTTATTGTATCAACTACCACTTTATTTATTAACATTTTTAAACAACAAAACATTGACATTCGAAATTAAAGCAGTTTAATCCATATTTTCTTTTATAATTTCTTTAATATTGCTGGGAAACAAATGCTCCCCAGTAATATATAAAATACTTAAGAAATTATCAATCTAAAGTAAATCATTTAGCGAATATTTATCTGCAAGTTCGTATAAATTATGCAAATAACATTTATATAAGATAATTAAAAACTAAATATAAAAGACAATTTTACTAAATGTAACGACTTAAAGCAATTAAACGCACCTAGAAAAATATTTTTTTAAAATTCATCGAAAGATTTATTTTTGTATTTATTTTTAAGAGAACAAAATTATTCAAAAGTTTACAAACACATCATAAAATAATCTTAGTGCATCAAAGTTCATAGGTTTTGCTTGCTAAAGATGATCTAGTTGCTCTTAGGCACATTGAAGTAGTTTTTACCAAATTATATTAATTCTTCTTATCAAACTAGTTTTTTATTCACTGCAAGACAAACTAGTTTTGATTGAAATTTTTCTATCAATTAGCTTTTATAGGTTGAAAGCAATATTTCCTTCTCGAACTGTTACAAAAAACACAACCGGTATGAATGCTGCGTAGTTTAATATAAGATACACTCTCTGAGTATTTTCCAATTTTTCTGTTCTCGTGGTATTTGCAACACGACATGGATTCTGAATTTAAATAAGAAGGTGCGTGAATGTTAAAAATAGAGATATTCATAAAGGATATCTCCGTTTTTTTTTCAACAATGAATCCAAAACAGTCAATGTCCAGCTTTGATTCAAGATTGAGTGTAGTAGTTCATTTTTCGAAAATCATTTCTTCTCTAACATGCTGAAGACGAGGCTCAATTGTCACATCTATGCATGTACATACTACCTCTTTTGCCAGAAAATCCCTCATTGTATCGTGTCTTTTTGCAGTTAGACCTCCAGTTTAGCGTTATAGCACATGAGATGTATTATCTCTAAACTTCTACAAATGCATGCGCGTGGCAAATCACTTAGCGCCTAGTTATATCTTACTGACTTCGCGTCGGTAAATATTTTCGACTGATAAAGTGTGCCTTTAGTGATTGGAAACTGAGCCATGAGGATAAACCATTTTCAGATGCAAACTATATTACTCTTTTGATATCTGAAGGCAACGTTAAAGTATTAGCCGATATCTTGTGTCTAACTCATCACACTTATCGATTTTTACCTGTTTCATTACTACTTGCTCTTCTGATCTCACCAGATCTTCAATTAATCCTGATAGTGCTGGTGCACATATTCGTTTTACAGTAGTTTCATTCAAAGTTAGATGGGTCACACAGGTTTATTATACTTAAACCTCCTAGTTTGCATGGCCAACTAAATATTTCTTACCATAAATAGCTTGAACATATATTTACAGTAATCACGGCAGCAGCTGTTCAAAAATAATATCATTTAGCTCAATAAACCATGAACTCTTACATTCAAAATGTTTCTGTAAATATCGCCATCTATGTTGTAGAGTATAAGTGAATGCTACATATGCTACATGTGAATCTACCTTTGCTATTTCTACAAAATAGTAATCTATCATCGAAAGATTTAATAAAAATAATAATTAATCGAAACTGATTAGCATCAATCCTAAAATATGATATTACTATTTTATTAAAATTACATGACGTCTATATCCAGCAAATCCAGAACTAAAGTTGTTGTTGTTTTTATTTGAATAGATACATTCTCGCAAATAAAGAATGCAATATAAGAATCGCGATTTAAAGAAACAGCTTTAGATGAGTCACGTTAAATTTCAAGATGTACCCGGCTACTAGATTCAAGAACATGATCGGAATCTGATAGATTTACAGTCTTTCAGAAATTCATTATATTTACTATTTTATTGACTAGGTGATATATTGGAAGCACATTTGACATAAAAATATAAAAATATCAAAAATATTCAATAAAAATATTTAATATTTTTTATTTAATATTCTTTTCTAGAAAAATATTAAATAACTTAATATTAAAACAGCAATTTAATTCTTGTATACATATTTATCGTCTAACATTGTATTATCTCAACATACATAATCCTAGCATGAACTAAATTTAGGTTTAGCTATTATCTCATAATGGAATTATCATTAAAATTTCTTTCTTCATAAGTTAATCATTAAATCCCAAGAAAATAATTTTACGGTTACAGTTCGTGGATCTCTTGATTAATTTACAAAAATGCAATCTCTTTTATCTTTAATGAATAAAAATTAAACATTTATGGTATAATTAAATTTAGTTATAATTTAATAGAAAAAATATATATATTAAAATATTAATATATCATCAATTTTATTATTTATAATTTTACTTTTATGTATAATATAATAAGTATACATGATCAAAGTTAATCAAAATTCATTTCATAATGTTGATTCGGATGAAACAAGTATGAAAGATAATTCGGTAATTTGAAATTTAATATTTTGTAAGCGAAAAACTTACCTTCGTAACATGGTCAATTTGAGCACCAAGTTCAATGAGCATATGGAATGAATCCAGATTACATTCCTGCAAGCTGCACAAAAGCGGTGTATATCCATTCTAAAACACAGACGCAATGAAATGAATTTCATTTTCAATGTGCTTACGTTAGTTTCGGCCTCGAGGGCAGCCCCAGATTGAACAAGAAATTGTATGCACTCCGTATGTCCATAGTATGCAGCAATATGCAGCGGTGTATACCCAGACTATATTTTTTAGAAAAAGTTAAAAATAATAGGTACAAAGCATTAAAGAAATCATATAATTCATGTATTTTGAATTATTGACAACAAATTGGATTTATAAATTGAAAAATTTATAAATATTTGTGTTTAAATAATTGAATGAAACGTTTCGAAATTTGTAAATTATCTAGTTCAATAAATAAAGTATTTAATTTATTTTCATATAAGTCTATATAGATTAGACTTTAATAATTTGACAATTAATTCACGATAAAATTTAAAATGGATAAAATAGATTTTTTTAAATAGCTTATAGAATGAATCTCGCTTTTAGATACGTTCACTCCACAGAAAATATATACAATGTTCTTGTGATATTCAAAGATTATACGGACTTATTTAATAAATTGTCTAAATTAATTTATGGACCATAAGCAATATGACTTTAAAACACTTTGCAAATCTCAAGATCTTGCTTATATATTTTCATAAAAAGATATATTTGTATGTTGGGTCATATATATGACCAAACATATGACCTATGTTGGGTCATATATATAATATGCTATCTTGGATCAAGGAATAGAGGCTAAAACCTGACAGCATAGCTGTTTCTCCTGATTACCTATAATTCTTATTCTTATACAACGTCTGTTATTTATTAGTCAATTCATAAAAATGACGTTTATTTTAAATTTCAATTTTTTTATTTTAACTTGATTTAAATTATATAAAATCTTATAACAATTATTTATTTTATTATTTAATTATTAAATTTTGATTTAGCATTATTATTGTTATTATTTTTTATTTTGTAATTATATTAAATAATTAGACTCAGTTAGCTGATTTGATTTGTGAAAGTTTCTTTCATGATTACATAATTCGATAAAAAACATAAAATTTATTGAATGTGCTAATACGTTCATCATCTGAATAGAATATAATTGTCTAGTTATTTCTGCTTATTTAACTTTTTAAAAGCAAGTAGATCAAAATGTCTATATTCTGATGATAAACGAGTAGCGTTCTTATATTTAAGAAATGTCTTTGTTTATTTGCGGGATCCATAAAAACAAGAAGCATATTTAACATTTATTGAAACAGTGAGAACAGAGCTTAAATAAAAAGTTGAGTAAGTGTGTATGATTTCTAGGATAGCTCTTAAGATATTTTGATCAAAAGGCTTAGTGTTTGAAGACAGCAAACCATAACAGCAGTACAAACAGGGCGAATTAAACAGAGCAAATCACCTTAAAAAAATTTGGTTCTGATAAACATACATTTTTTCATAACATGTCGGAGGTTCAAAGCAATTGCAATTCCAGCAAAATTCCTTACGAAAAATCAAAATTCAACGAAAAATATCAGGTATTCTCAGATAATACACACTGCAAGCAAAAGGTTAGTTCTGTTTCTATTGTTTGTGACGATGAAGGGTTACTTCCACCCATTCCCAAACTTACAAATTTGGGTATTATAAAGATATCAAAGCCCGTTGCTAGACATTCATTATTTAATATTTTCCTAAGGAAATTTTCTACTGAACTTAAAAATAGAGTTGTTTTTAACTGTGTTCGATACAGTGAATCAGAAATAAAAATTTCTTTCGCCTCGCCTGAGGATCTTAAAAGATATGCTGTATTTTTTTGAATCCAATTTGTCCGAATTTGGATCGTTTGAACAAAAACCAATCATGGCCTCGGTCAAAATATCGAATCTCCCGGCCCACCTTGAAAATGAGGATATTGCATTACTAAAAAGTAAGTTCAATATTTCCAGTTTTCGTCAACTTATGGGAAAGAATGGCTTCCCCTTAACGATCGCTTTCGGTTCTGCGGCAATTGATCAAGCTGAGTTACTCGTCAGATCTGCTAATAACCCATTTTTGGGCTTCAATTTATCCTTTAAAATAGTTGGCAGGGAAGAATTTACATACCCCCATTGTAGTCGGTGCCATAAGTGGGGGCATTGGGCTTCCAGCTGCACCTTACCGACTACATGTGGGGTGTGTAGCTCCTTATCCTGCCCAGCCGTAATGGACGGCTGTAAATGCTCGGCCCTCCTTTCCTGCTCCAACTGTGGGGGGTGTCACCCTGCTTGGAGCAGGAGGTGTAACGTCTTCAAAGATTACGCCAACAAATTCTGTTCAACAGCTACCAAGAAGCCGGCCTCTTTTTCCGAAGCAGCTGCCCTGCCTTCTAACGTCGGGTCAAGAATGACGGACGCCGACATCTTTAGAGCCATAGACATCCGTGCCGCTGTGAATAAGAAACAGACTGAGGAATTAGTCAAGTCTCTGCTCGGTGCCCTCCTCACGGCACCGTATGTTCCGATTAATGCAGTAATACCGCCTTCAAAGAAAAGGGGGGCTTCGGCCAATTCTCCCATCCAACCCTTAAATATTGGGAAACTATTAAAGTCTAGGGCTAGAAGGGGAAATGAAGATGCTGCCCAGGGGCAAGTACCTACCCTGGACGGAGCTGGTGGCGGGAAGGGAAACCTTCCTGCACCTAGCTCTGTCTAGGTAGGCAATCCCCCATCCAACTAATCCATCACAATGCAGAGTACTCGTGAGCCTTTTTCACTGAATGTCCTTCAGTGGAATTCGGGAGGTACTTCTGCCCTCAGACTTTTATCTGGTATAGATACAGATGTTATAGTCCTTCAGGAGACGCGGTCTATCCGTCTTCCCCAGGACATTACTCGATTTATCCCAAAGCATATATGTTCCCACTATACTCCGTACTTAGCCCCACCTCACTCCTCTTCATCTCAAGGACTCTTGACCTTAGTTAAGTGCTCCTTAAGGTCCTCCCTCCTATTAAACTACTCATGTCCAGCCATGTCTTGTTTAGTAGTTTCACTTAGTAAAAACGGTAAACGCCTCAGTCTAGCCAATGTCTACATCCGTCCAGGGGAAATTCACAAGAACCGTGATCTCCTGGATAGTATTATTGACAGCGGTTATGACATGATACTTGGGGATTTCAACGACAGAACTGGTCGTTGGATCAATGCAGCGCTTCGCAGAGCCAGGAACGGTTATCTTATTCACAAACCCCCATCCCCTACCTTTCATTGCACATCAACAAATTCTATCCTCGACATTTTACTGCTTCACTCGAGGTGGCTGTTAAAACCCCTCTGCACGGAGCAGTCGCGCCAGCAATTGTCCACCTCTCATGACCTAATTCGTTGGAGAATTGAGGAAGATATGTTGCTTCGCAGAAGGTTTCACTTTGATCCGATCAGAGTGGCCTTCTTTCAGGCGGCTATCCAACTCTTTCCCCGAATAGGAAATGAGAGTCTGACCGAATTTAATACCTACCTCTTTTCGCAAGCTACCGCGATTCTATCGACTACCTATAAAGGTCGTATATACAATCCCACTCCGACGAAACTCAAGGTCCTAGCAAAATTACTGAACCTCCCTAATCTCTCTGCTTCCGCCAAACAGGCCCTCTCGAATGAATACTGGAGCACCAGATACAGGTTCCAGCTGAGTAGGGATAGGACGAGTATCGCTCGCCTTAATCCTTCTCAGTCTTCCTTTTGGAAGATTTTCAAGAAGGAGAAGTTTGTTTGCTGGAAGGATAGAGCATTGAGTTGGATAGGGAATGTAGGCCTTGATAAAGTTTTGGAGGAGTCACTAGCCCTACACAACTATGGAGCCACTCAATCACCTCAACCAATCCCGCCTTGGTGTAACTTCAGGAGTAGGGATCTATCTGTTACGGATATTCTTAACTCCTGGGGTCCACTCCCGGGCACCTCCAAATCCGTCGTTCCACTTTCTTCTCGGGTCTGTCAGCTTTTGACAGCTGATCAGAGAAGAGAGGTGGCCGTAACAATGCTTTTAGCCTCCCCATCTGATGTAGCAGGCATCAATATTAGTAAGCGTGTTTTTATTCCTAAGAAAAAATCCTGCTCATGTCCTAAAGACCTGCGACCCATTTCGATTCAAAATTCCCTCGTGTCGATTTACGAAAAAGCGCTTGCGCGTAAAATCCGCGACCATTTAAGTAGGCGTAATTTGATCCCTCCAGGTTTTCATGGGTTCGTCAAAGGTCGCTCGGTCCATTCGGCAGTAGGTGAGTTGGAGCAGTTTTGTCGGGAGAATAGCCATCGCCTAGTTGTGGCTATTTTCCTTGACTTTTCTGCTGCATTTGACCGCATCTCCATTCCTTTTGTGATCTCTTCTCTTAGGTCCCTCGGGTTGCCTGCGAGAATTGTGAACAGGGTGGAGATTCTGCTGTACACCAAGCGGTTTTATTATGAAGACGACCCTGATGCGCGTCAGTTTTACCCTATTACAGGTGTGCCTCAAGGTTCACCTCTTTCTCCTATCTTATATCTTGCTGCCTCCATTAATCTATTCAAAATATTTAAACGCGAACAACGTCTTGTGGTGTATGCTGATGACACCACAGCCCTGTTCTCTGGACACAGGTGTAAAGACGTAGTTTCTGACATCAGCCGCTTCTTTTTAAGATTAAAAGACCAGTTACCCAAATCCAATCTTATTTTAAACTCCGCCAAATCGCAGGCGGTTGTCTTTCATGGCACCACTGCAACAAAGAAAAAACTTAAGAGATTAGCACTCTCAGCACTTTCCTCCATATTTGCCTCTGAACCACTCCCCACCTTCACATGTCGGGTAAAATACCTGGGGTTCACCGTTACGGTGAACTGGTCGGCGAAAGCTGACCTGGATAGACTTAAACGTATCCTGAGGAAAGCTAGGTGGGCTCTGAAACGGGCTCAGCATCTGTCATTGAAAGGGAAAACCCAGGTACGCCTTTGGGGTACCTGGGCTATCTCGGGACTAGTCTTTTTCTCAAGAGGACGTCCCCCAGAGCAAAGGCTAAGGTTTCTTAAGCTCCTCGTCTCTCGTTTACCCAGCATAGTTCGCGCCGATTGGATTCTTCGGGGGGTGAAAGACCCCGGGTGGTTCAGTCGGAAGGCGGCGTGTTGGATCGGTTGGGGGGCTCAGATCCCCCTGGATTTGATGCCTTGAACATTGAAGAAGACTAACACGTGCTGTCTTGTTATTTCTTTTGTTTATCTTGGAACTGATCTGACATTTATTTATTCCTTCACCATGTATTATTTGTTATTAAGAAAATCTTTATTTATTTATTTATAACAGCAGTATCAGAGAAAACTGTGTGTAGGGGTAGACATTAACTTTCATTGATAGTATACTTTATTAGTAGAAAGAGAACTTTAAGAGTCTCTATAATACGGTGAGATGCGTATTCGATTTTAAAGAAGGATAATGCTGCAGAATTGACATAAAATCAAATAATAATTTACGAGATTATAAAGATATTAAAATGCTCGATAACTATTGTCTGTTGATATTGATCAAATTACATAAAGTAGTATAATGATAAATTAACTTTGTACTGATTAAAAGTATTTTGCTAAACTTGCCTTTTTATTGAAATAAAATGTGACAAGATTCCTATCGGTTGTCGAATAAAGTATAAATTGTCATTTAAATATCTCGGCTGTTTGCCTTTGAGATTATTTTGTTGAATTCTTGCTATTGCTCAAGGTACGACCAATTCGAGGAGAGATGAATGTTTGACATGGCGTGATTCTTACTTTAGCTTTTGGTAATGACCTCAGTATGAGTTTGAGTTCATGCAGGCAAAATTAGGATTTTTCTAGCATTACGATGTTTGTATTAAGTATCCGATTCGAAACTATGATATCCTGGATAAGTTCGTGATGTTGTCGCTATTATTACACGTTGAAACGGGTTAGCTACAATGAAATAATATATTCTGAAGAATGATTGGGAAATGTTTTTTGAGAAATAGGTGTTTTAAATATTTCTCAATTGAAAGAAACCCTTGACACGTTACAGATTTAAAACCGGTTTTCTCGGATTGTGTGTGATATTATGGGTATCTGTGCTTTGTTACAACTAATCGAAACATATAGAGTAGTGTTATAAGTGATACTAGTAATAATTAGAAATTTGTATTTTATCACAAAAATATAAAGTGTATTTGTGATTTTTATAGAAAATGAAAAACTTAGCATTGTGCGACAAGTAACGCTTGTTATAGTTTAAATAATTCGAAAAGCTGTTTATTGGGATTAAAATATTTCGATTAAAAAAGTTGCATGCATATAATAAATATTTGTATCCTACCTCAGTACGAGAATCTACTATTGACCCTGCTTTGACTAATTTTCGAGCACATTTAGTCCGGTTTTCTTGAGCACAAAGATGTAAGGGTGATAATCCATTATTTGCAAATGAATTTATTTCTGATCCATGAATCAGTAGCAGCTCTACCATATCAACGTATCCTTCCTGACAAGCCAAATGCAGAGGAGTGAATCCAGCCTTAATAAAAAAACTCTTAAAATTCAAATGTAACAATTTATATAATTTCAAATAATATATATACAAATAACTTTGTTGTTTATTTTCTCAAAGACAAACTGCTGGAAATATTGGTGAGATAATATTTATTGAAAAAAAAGAGTTCATTGAAAAAAACCCCAGCTGTGAGAAAAACACCCACAACTATTATATATATATATATATATTAGTTTAAAGAAATACCAGGAATACAGAAAAAAATTATTAACGTTTTCGGCCGAAGCCTTTTTCAATCTAAAACAAGTGCTCAAAATTAGAAAACATCATAAATCCAAAGTCACGTTAAGTCTAAATTAAAAATATGTTTATCGTTTAATCCAAATGGATCATCACTCATCACGCGACCAATCATCTGCATTTCTCCTTCGCGTCTTTCTTCTGTGCTTCTAAATGTTGATGCTACCACTGTATATTTCAATATGTGTTCGTCATCATTTTCTACGATATGCCGTACCAATGCATCATTCTCTTTTATATTTGCCTTGATATCTGCTCGTCTGTTATTTAGCCTTTCACTACGAGATCGGCATGATTAACCTACGTATTGATGATTGCAACCACCACAATGTGCGATGTATATAATATCTTTAGTGGCACAGTTAAAATTTCCTTTAATAAGATACCTGCGATTGGTGGTTGTGCTACTATAGGTATTGGTGTCACATATTGATTCACATGTCTTACACCTAGGACGTTTACACGACATGCACCCATTTATTGATATGTCATTAGCATATTTAAGTAGTTACCTAATTTTAGGGGTACCTTAAATACAGTTTTTATATCTATATTTGAACCGGATCATTTTATTATTTGGTTCATGTCTTTTCTTAGATTTGCAAGTCCTGGGTGATATGTTAGAACCAACAGACGCTTATCTCACATAAACTTACTATCACTCTTTTCTATCGACGTTGTGTGATCCATCCTTCGTACCTTCTGTATGTGTTGGTACGTCTGTCTATAGGTATAACCTCTATTCAGTAAAATATTTCTAAAATCTGCAAGTGCATTTTCCATATCACTCACATCCATGCATGCCCTTCTCCGTCGCAAAGCTTCCGAATAAATCATTGACCTTTTTACGGATGAAGGATGACAAGACCCTGCATGAAGTAATAAATCATTTTTTGAAGTGGGTTTTTTGTAGAATTTGTGCTTGATGTTGTTACCATCTGTTGAAACTATTATATCTAGAAATGGCAATTCATTACCCATTTCGAAATTGAAATGAAGCGGCCCATTGTTCAATTCGGTTTTAAATAGATTCAACTTATCACTAGTTCCTTTCCAGATTATGAAAATATCATCAATGTACCTTACGTAGAGCAGAATATCCATCTCGTACTTCATTATCACAGCATTTTCTATCATGGACACGTAAAGAATAGCATAAGCAGGTGCCATGGGTGTTCCCATGGCTGTTTTTTTATTTGTTTGTAGTATGTGTCGTTGAATCGAAATATGTTGTGATCGAGAATAAGATCAATTGATTCATCTACAACTGTGCATTTCGTTTTGGGCCATTGGCTATAATTCATAAAACTTGTTACTGCATCGATTCCTTCTCGATAAAGAATGTTTGTGTAGAGTACAGTAATATCAGCTGTAACTATTGTTAGCTTGTCGTTCGTTGCTATATTAAGATTTTTTAATTTTCGAATGAATTGCAATGAGCTACTTATATAGGTTTGAACATTTTTAGCAAGTGGTATAAGTAATTTGTGTATGTATTTAGATAAGTTTTCCATTACCGTGTTTTTACAGCTCACAATCGGTCGACCAACAAAAGGTCTTTCTGGTTTGTGTACTTTTGGCAGCATATATAATGTGCCAAAGTTCATATTCGATGGTGTCAATATTTGAAGTTGTTCTGGTTCCAAGTTTCTCAGGGAAATATGCTTCGTCAAATGATCTCTGAGGGCATGAATAGACTTACTAAGAGCATCCGCATTCACCTGTACATACGAGTCTGAAGACAATTGTCGCAATCCTTCGGAAACATAATCTGACGTCGCCCAAACAACTGGAAAACATCCTTTGTCTGCCTTCTTAATGACACAATCCTCTCTCTTTTTTAAACCCATTATTAATCTTAGCTGTTCCTTAGATACATTTCCCGACGTTTTAACTTGCTTATTCTTTAAGTATTTCGTCCACATTTGCTCTATTGTTCTTTTCTGACTTGTAGATGGTTGATTAGTTTTTCCATATATAGCATTAATTGATTGCTTTAAGTTTTTCGCAACTTCAAATCTATCATACTCCAAAGGAGCTATCGCAAAATTTAAACCCAGCTGAAGTACCTTTTCCTCCTCTGTTGTCAGGTTAATTGTAGGTGAAGCTCCTACTACATATTTTTCATTGTTTATTTTACGAGGTCTCCGTGCAAATCCTCTGCGATTTGGATGCCATTCATATCGTGACAGTTCATCAGTGTTTACTCGTCGTTTCAGCCACCATGATAACTTATTCACCTTTTGTGTTAAAAGGTATCTATACTGATCCTCATCAATCTCTACACTTATGATATTGTGTGCGTGTCCATAATATCGCTGAATGATGTGTGTAAGTTGAACACCGCAACGTTTAGAGCTAAATTCCAAGATCTTTCAATTGATCTAGCAAATTCTGGTTCAACCAATTATTATTTATACACATACTTTTTTTAATGCGTAGTCCCTTTGGAATGATGTTGTTATCAATACAATATGATAAAAACTGGTAGTGAGCACGTGTTGAAGATTTCTGTAAATTCGACGGGATCCGCGTATGGATTCGGTTAGATATAATATATGTTTCGTTTGAATACCGTCGCCTGGAATCCATATTGGATGCAGATTGATATTAGTTTAAAAATACAGAAAAAAAATTATTAACGTTTTCGGCCGAAGCCTTTTTCAATCTAAAACAAGTGCTCAAAATTAGAAAACATCATAAATCCAAAGTCACGTTAAGTCTAAATTAAAAATATGTTTATCGTTTAATCCAAATGAATTATCACTCATCACGCGACCAATCATCTGCATTTCTCCTTCGCGTCTTTCTTCTGTGCTTCTAAATGTTGATGCTACCACTGTATATTTCAATGTGTTCGTCATCATTTTCTACGATATGCCGTACCAATGCATCATTCTCTTTTATATTTGCCTTGATATCTGCTCGTCTGTTATTTAGCCTTTCACTAAGAGATCGGCATGATTCACCTACGTATTGATGATTGCAACCACCACAATGTGCGATGTATATAATATCTTTAGTGGCACAGTTGAAATTTCCTTTAATAAGATACCTGCGATTGGTGGTTGTGCGATATTATCTTTAGTGGCACAGTTAAAATTTCCTTTCATAAGATACCTGCGATTGGTGGCAGGTATCTTATTAAAGGAAATTTTAACTGTGCCACTAAAGATATTATATACATCGCACATTGTGGTGGTTGCAATCATCAATACGTAGGTGAATCATGCCGATCTCGTAGTGAAAGGCTAAATAACAGACGAGCAGATATCAAGGCAAATATAAAAGAGAATGATGCATTGGTACGGCATATCGTAGAAAATGATGACGAACACATATTGAAATATACAGTGGTAGCATCAACATTTAGAAGCACAGAAGAAAGACGCGAAGGAGAAATGCAGATGATTGGTCGCGTGATGAGTGATGATCCATTTGGATTAAACGATAAACATATTTTTAATTTAGACTTAACGTGACTTTGGATTTATGATGTTTTCTAATTTTGAGCACTTGTTTTAGATTGAAAAAGGCTTCGGCCGAAAACGTTAATAATTTTTTTTCTGTATTTCTGGTATTTCTTTAAACTCATATCAATCTGCATCTAATATGGATCCCAGGCGACGGTATTCAATATATATCTGTGGTATTGAACCGGTTGTTCACAAGATCAACCGGTTCAATACCACAGGTTTAAATACAACCGGTTCAATACCATATATAAAGCGACAACTCAGCAACAACCTCTGCCTAGTGTTTAAGGATGGTCCGCACAGCAATTCGATCTGGTTAAGAGCGTAAGCCTCAGACAATTAAGCAAAGTGTCGGAAACGCCTTTATTCACAATGTCACACAGGCAACCGAAACGACCAGTGTGTACCTCATTCTACTGATGAGTGTTGCCGGGTACTCATCATTTCGATGCTGAAGTGGTCGTCTAGAAGTGACATGGTAACTGAAAGTCGTGAATCGAAGTCCAGCCTATCAAGCAACACCATTTAGTATATATATATCATGTTTAGTTGGCATCCATGTTGCCCACGCGAAATTACAACGCAACAAATCGAGTGGTACGCTAATGCTGATTTATCAATATATTTATTATAATAAATCTAAGTGATTTGTCATCTATTATTGTAAACTTTACATATTGTACTGTACAAAATATGAATCATTGCTCTGGTGTGGCAATCCAAACGTTTACATTTAAGACGAGCATACGTATTTGACGATTTATTAAATTATAGGTTAGAGAACTTTCAATTTACAGCTGAATTTATTATTCAGTCATAATTCACACAGGTTTGTAATCATTGCGTTACGTTCATATCTCACATATGAAATATGTGAGACTAACCACAATGTAAGCAGGTACATTGTGCTTGGATTTGTTATTGGCTTTCTGATTGGTAATAAAGGATTACTCGCTAAATTACAATATCGTAGCATACATTATGCCTTTATGAAAAATGAAATAACTAGCTTTGAATTTCACCACACGCTGACAATTCTGCGTGCCGCCGTTGTCTACAATCGCCTATTCAGCGGACTTGCGACTGTTTATTTGACATTTAACTTCAATACCTATAAATTGTGTCCTTATCACCCGAGGAACCGTTTATCCAATTTGAGAGAAAGCAGCAGAAATTAGTGAAAAACCAACATAAAATTTTTATCACATTTCTTCTGATGTTCGAAACACATTTAGCACGAATTTTATCAAATAATGAGAATTAGGTATTGGCCTACCCACCATAATTTGTAGATTTAATTAATTTGATTGAAAAAAAAAGAATTAAAAATGCTGAAAACAAAACTATTAGAAATTAATATTTTTAAATTATGGATATAAATCAATTGTTCATTGAATCCGGAGAGAATAAAATAAATGTAACGTAAAAATTAGTAGAATGTTTGACAGCTGACTGTTATCATCACAAGGACAAAACATTATAATAAACCAACTTGTTTCCGGAAAGCTAGTTCATATTTTATTAACGTTTCTCATAACTTCAAACAACTAGATGTGTTGAGAAATGAAAATACCATCAACAACTGAAAATATAGCAATAAAACAATATTCATTATATAAGAATTATTTACAAAAATTAATTATTTAAAGAATAAGTTTAACTAAAACAAAATGTATAAAAAAAGTAAAGCAAATTTAAGAGATAAAAAATTTAAAGCATTTATTATTAAATCAATATCAAGTTCGTTGTCTATAATCATTAAGTTTTTATGCATAAAAATGCCTCTCATGCTTTTTGTTCTAAATATTATTTCTAAAGGAAAGAGCTTGCTTTTGTACAAATCTATTTTATGATTATTATTTAAAGAGTGATCAATAACTGCACTAAAGACTATTCCCATTCTAACTAAATATTTATATTGTTCAATGCGTTGTGATAATTGATTTCTAGTTTGACCTATACATATTATGCATATAACTTATGTATGTCGCAGTCTTCACATGGTAATTTATGCAAAACCCCATTTTTGTTGTAACGAGGATTGCGTTTAAATATATTCTTTATGTTTGCATATTTCTGTTATAAATAACTACATATTTCGGATATCGCCAATCATCATTTACGTAAATTATCGACAATTGCGTATTTTATTTCACTTTATAGATGATCAAATTAAATAAGCTAACTGAGTCTACGTATTTTATATCGCAAATTAAAAATAATGCAAAATAAAAGTTAAATAGTTAAATAATAAAAAATTAATTAATAATAAATAATTGTTATAAGATTTTATATAATTTATATCAAGATGAATTATAAACTGAAATTAAAAATAAAAATCAATTTTTATGAATTGACTAATAAATAACAGACGTTGTATCAGAATAAGAATTAGAGGTCATCAGGAGGAACTGCTATGCTATCAGGTTTCGGCCCCTAACTCCTCTACCCAACATAGCAGCGGGGCCTAATGCATGCTAATGATGTATTTCCTCTGACAAAACTATCTAGTATCTTATTCTTATACAAATTATATTATTTATTATCCATCCATAAAAATTTGCACTTAAGAGTTTAAATTTATTCTTTATATTATTGTGTTGATTTATATATTTTACTATTTTCTGCTTGATGTTATTTTTATAGTAACCTAGTTTAAAATATGTATCTATTAAATTATTTAAATGATTTTGAAGAAAGCCAATATCATTACATATTGTTGCAATTCTTAAAATTTCATTATTTAATGTATTATATTTTATATTATATGGTATGCATGAATGATCATGCAAAAATGTTTCTTGTAAATTTAAATATGTCATCTTTACGATATAAATTAAAAGTAGTTTTAGTTAATGTTAATTTAATATTCATATCTAGATATACGCTTTCTTTATCATTAATATTGGTTTTGTTAAGAATAAGGCTTTTTGGATAAATGTGCTCACTAATTGAATAAAAATTATTAGAATTAAATACATATATAACACCTAATTTACATAACTTAAAACACTATGACTATATTTGCTGATTGTATTGAGATAAACATAACATTTAAGGTGTGTTTATTGTTAATCCAAGACTTTTGATAATATGCAAGGCTTACTGCTCATAAATAATGCACGTCAAAGTAATTATTGGAAATAGAATCAATCTGGGGATTGATTAAAATTAATTCGAAACATATTAATAAATTCGAAAAAATATAACAGATTGTTTTAAAGATAATCTATTAATTTTGTTTAATATTTTAAGGTTAAAAACGATTAATATTTTAAAAAGACAATAAATGTTTATTTTTTTAAATATGGAAATTGTTTAATCTTATAAATTATCTTGTTCTTAATTTTATCGTAGGTTTTTAAATCTATAAATTAAAAATCGTATGTACTTTGAACTGTAGTGTCATGCGCTTAATAAATAAAAATGTCTAGACCATTTGGATTCCAACTCATGCATAAAGGATGAACTTAAGAGCTCTTAACTCAGGCCTTAAGGGTCCGACAAAAAATTCGTAGGATGTACATAAACGCTCTTTAACTATTAAACAATAAATTACATGCTTAGATTTAACAAAGCTAAAGATATTTCAGGAGGCATATGTTTTAGTGATATTAAACCCAATATCACTGTTCGGGTTCACGGACAATAATCTTAAAAGCCTAAACTTAAAAAATGATGTCAAACTACTTTGAAATTCGAAAATGTTTTGTAATTCCTGAAGATGATAGTGATTTCAATCAAAATATTACGAAGACGCTTTGTAATAAAACCTTTACATTCACTCCCTTTCTTCATTCATGTAAATTTATTAGAGATTGAAAAAGAAATAAAGGAATATTTTTAATATTATTAAAAATTTTGATAAACGTAGGCAAAATAAATAATCAACTCTAAAATTTAAAATAAATTAAATTGAAAAAAATAAATTAAATTTATTTTAAATAAATAAATTAAATTTTATATAAAAACACATACATTAGATTTTGCGTTTATATGAACGTTGTATTCTAGAAGCAATTGGGCGATTTCTAAATGATTCTTCTTGGCAGCAATATGTAATGGTGTGTATCCATTAAAGGCAGGATTGTCTGGTGAGCTACCAGATCTTAACAAAACCAAGGTTATATTTGGATGGTTATAATGAGCTGCAATGTGAAGTGGTCTCAGTCCATTCTAAAGCATTTATAATATACATGCAAAAACAAGCTAGAATTAAATTAGAACATGTTCACAATGTATTCACAATAAACAAAAACATACTATACTTTATAATAAATAAATATAATTAATATTAAATATAATTATATTTAAATTAAAATATAATTATCCAAAATAAGCATACGAGTAAATACAGTTTAGCAACGGTAAAAACCATATAAGTTTAATGGTCTTTTCTAATAAATCAAATGATTAATTTTTAATCCAAAATAATTTATTAATAAATTCATAAGCTATTTCAGTTAAAAACACCTTTTAAATCGATTTATTTCAAAAATATTATTTGATTTCTAATACTAAATAATAAATTAATTTCACTATTCAAAAATGTGTAATTAATTTGATGCTAAAATGCGAACAAGTCAGATTAAGTATATTCACTTAATTAAAATCGTTGCAATAAAAATTTTATTTAAAGATTTTTTATTTTAAAAAGTCGTACATTTCTTCAACAATTCAAAACTGAGGTATATAAACAACTTAAAAACAACTTATTGGTTAGTGTTAAATTTTATCAAAAATATAAACTATAGTAGGTACGGATAAGAGCTATCAATCTACTGACATCACTATAAAATGCCGTGTCGTAATTGTCGATCCAAAAATGAATAATAATCTAAATAAAGTCTAACGAGACTATAGCAAACAAAAACAATTTAGGAATATTTGTTAATGGTTTTAGGGTCAAACCCAGCCAAAAAACGTTAAAAACGTTTACGATTTTATTGTTAATATTTCTTCCATTAATTGTGGACATCGTCAGGAATATTTGTGAATGGTTTTAGGGCCAAACCCAGCCAAAAAACGTTAACAACGTTTAAGATTTTATTATCAAAATTAAGTTTAAGATTTTATTATTAATATTTCTTCCACCAATTGTGGACATCGTTAGGAATATTTGTGAATGGTTTTAGGGCTCGACCCAGCCAAAAAACGTTAAAATCGATTAAGATTTTATTATCAATATCTCTTCCACTAATTATGGACATCGTCAGTATAAATTGTATGTATATTATATCTCAAACTTTTTTTAAGTTTGAGATATAATATACATATAATTTATCCTGACAATGTCCACAATTCGTGGAAGAAATATTGATAATAAAATCTTAAACGTTTTTAAAGTGATTTGGCTGGGTTTGGCCCTAAAACCATTCACAAATATTTCCACCCAGCATGTATCATTCCGATTCAATGAATTTAGGAATAGGATATGCATTTTCTGCATTAATTACTAATTCCTATTTAACTTAATGTTAAATTAAGTTAAATTAAGTTAGCGGTCACAACATCTGCTTAAAATATCATGATAACTTGACTGAAACTATAAAATTAAAATTTAAAATAAATATCAATTTTTATGAATAGTCTAATTAATAATATACGATGCATTCGAATAAGAAACATAGGTCATCAGTAGCAATTACTATATTACCAGGTTTTGTCTTCTATTCCTCGACCCAACATAACAACGGGGGGGCAAATACATGCTAATGACGTATTTCCTCTGATGAAATTTGATTATCTGGTGTATTTTATTCTAATACAAAATATATTATTTATTTTTTATTCATAAAGATATTTAACTCTACAGTTTAAATTTACTTTCAATTATACTTTGTAATCACATATAAGCCCGACGCGAAAGAATGACGAATGCGTTTCCTCATCACAATACTCATCAGTGCCAGATCCCTCCCACTACTAGATACAGAGGAGGAAACGGCATTCGTCATTCTTTTAAGTCGGGCTTATAGGTATTACAAGAAATTCACGCGAAATGGTATCATTTGAGTAAATTATACTTTGATAATTTATGCATTAGAAAAAATTTGTTTGGCTTTTTTTCTAAAATAAAAAATTACAAAAAAATAATGTGGTAGCAATATTTAATTTCAGTATTTCTGACAGAGATCATATTACGAGAAAAACAGAATTCACAGGGCAATAATGACATGTCAGCAAAACAAATCGTATGTATTGAATATTATTATCAGCAACTGAAGAATACTATGATTAACTGAGAGGCGGTTGTTCAGTTAAATTGTCTATACATTCGAAAACGAATATTATAATAGTCAAAAATGTCCAATTTCACAATTTTTGTCTAACTCAATTGATATATTACACTTAAATCCGAATTTACACACGTAATAGCAAAAGTTGAAGTTATAATTTAAATCTATTTGTATATTTAATTAAAGTAAGTACATTGCAGAATTTATGTTCAAGCACTAATTAATGCATTTATTAACACATAGAATATTATTTCCAATGACCCATCAACGCTGATTTAATTTAAAATCAGAAATGATTTCAATAAAATTTGCAAAATGCAAGACAACTCTTTCATTAAATCTAGTTGCCAATAAAAGCAGACGAGTCGAGTGATCGTCAATCAGCATTAAAGGACTGAAAAGTGAAACGTAGGTATTGGATATGTAACTAATGAAATCCACCAATACTGAAATGTAGCGTACTGCTGTTGGCTGGTAGATAGGATTAAAGTTGCGTGTAGAATAAAATAGTCATCAAACTATAAATGGTAACAATGACTGCACAGGTATATTAACTTAAAATTAGGAAATAAACTATAAATGACTAGTTTGAAAATTGCAATTCATAGCACAAATAGGTAGGTTTTCAAATTAAAGATAGTATCTTCCCTTATCAACCCTGATTTAATTTGAAATCAGAAATGATTTCGATTGAAAATTTGCAAAATGTAAGACGAAAGTATTTCATTAAATCTAAATGACAATAAAGCGGACGAGTCGAGTGATCGTCAGCCGATATTAAAAGGACCATAACGTGCAACGAAGGTATTGAATCAGTAGCTGATGAGGTTCACCAATACGGAAATGTAGCGTACTGCCGTTGGCGTATAAATAGGATTAAAGTATCGTGCAGAATAAAATAATCATCAAAATTTCAATGTTAACAATGGCTGCACAGGTATATCAACTTAAAATTAAGAAACAAACTATAAATGACTAGTTTGATAAGAGCAATAAATGGCAAAAATATGTAGGTTTTCAAATTGAAGGTTGCATCTTATCCTACTTACGCTGATTTAATTTGAAATCAAAAATGATTTTAATTAAGTTTGAAAAATGCAAGACGAAAGTATTTCATTAAATCTAAATGCCAATAAAGCAGACGAGTCGAGTGATCGTCAGCCGATATTAAAAGGACCGAAACGTGAAACGAAGGTATTGGATCAGTAGCTGATGAGGTCCACCAAATACGGAAATTTAGCGTACGGCTGTTGGTGTATATATAGGATTAAAGTAGCGTGCAGGATAAAATAGTCATTAAAATTTCAATGGTAACAATGACCGCACTGTCATGTCATATCAACTTAAAATATCCCTCAAAATTCCCACTTAACATTTTAAATTTACTGAGAAGCACTAATTAATATGTTTATTGCTACGGAATAAAAAAAATATATTTTAATTAATTTATGATTTTATTTTATATTATTTTTGTGTTCTTGGCAGCAACGATTACTAAAACATACATTAGTTTATCATTTAATACTGATGTTTGCGAACAATGATGATAAAATTAGGATAACTTTTCGAAAGAAACTATTTTGATACACAAAATTTTACAAAATTTTATTTTAAGTAGTATTTGAAGAAGTTATAATATATTGATATGTTTGTATATACGAGAACTATTTACAACTTACAGTTATATCCAACCTAAGATGATAATTTCTCTAAGAACCTTTAGATAAATGGAATTATTTCTTGCTAATGCAATTTTTATTAAATACAACGGATATATTCGGGCTAGTCATCGATATTATCAAAAGATTTTTTCAGTTAACTGATACTTGCTATTGCAGAAATTTTAGTACTTAATAGAAATTTCAGAAAATTTCGTATCGCTCTTTGTAAACGATGACATAAATTGACTGAAAGAGTTTGTGGTAAGTCGTGAGATAATATGGGGATCCATAAAAAGCTTTACTGTTCTTTCATTGTATTATTGACAAATTATTATTGCTTTGTCTTATTTTAGGAATATGTTTTTACTTAAATCTGATCCTTTTATTTCTTTACTTTTAGAACTTTTTAAAAGTCTACCTATATTTATGTTATCTATACATTTATTAATGTTTTTTATGGTCAGTGTATATTTTTTATTTTTATTATTAACATTTATTGTACGATTATTGTATTTTGTATTACAATAACTGTCTATTATACAACTTAGCCTATCATAGTCGTTAATTAATCTTTGATTTATTGAACAAATGATATCTTTAGAAAAACTTGTTATATTTACATAAAGATCTTTTAGCTCATTATCACTTAAAAGTTGTTTTAATATTTCTAATTGCTCATTTATATTCATATCGTTTTTATTATTTTTAACTCTATTTTTCCTATTCCTTTTATCACCATGACTTGGTTTGTGTTTAACCGGATTATTATAATATAATTGTTTATTATGTACTATACTACTTCTGCCAATTCGTTGTGCCACGTCATTCAATCCTAATGGGTACATGGAATTAAGCGTTTTAATCCAAAAATCTTATTTTTCTAATAGTTTTTGATTTAATATTGAAATGTTTTCTTCGATAATATGTTCTAAAATAAATAATTTACAGTTTTTAATATCATGTCCTATTAATCTCATATGTTTATGAAATATAGTTTGACTATTATGCTGTATATTATATATGTGTTGCCTAAACCTAGTTTTTAACATTTGATGAGTTTTTCCTATATATTGCAATCCACATGTGCATTGTATTAGATACACTACACCTGCGGTATTGCAGTTACAATTATTATTAATATTTAATGAAAAACATTTGTTTGTCGTATTACTTACATACAATTAGTATTATTTATAACATCACAAACTATACAATTTTTTCTGTTACTTTTAAAAAATCTAAAATTAAAATCATTAGTACTTACGTATTTTATTAATAATCTCTTTTAGTGATATAATATTTTTAATAATTATATAAAATTTAATATTATTTTTATTTATATAAAGTTATAATTTAAAACTAAAATTAAAAATGAAAACCGATTTTTTATGAATTAATTAATAAATAACATAAGATGTATCATAATAAGAATTATAGGTCATCAGATGGAATTGTTATGCTATCAGGTTTTGGGTTATATTCATCAGTCCAACATAGCAGCGGGACCGCATGCTAATGACGTATTTCGTTTTATTAAATTTGATAATATAATGACCTCATTGATTTGTATATTGCAAATAAAAATTTATTATTAAAAAATTATTGTTATTAAAAAATTTCCGCTTAATAGTTTAAATTTATTTTTAAAAATATTTTATTGATTTGTATATTATAAATTTAATATTTTGATACTATTTCGTTGATTTATACTTCCCCATTATAAGAAATAGAAAAAAATTATCAAACTTGTTTGAAAAAAGGCAGAAAATAATAATGTCGTATCAAGAATACATTGTTTCAATATTTCTGACAGAGGTTATATTAACGAGAAAGCACAGTTCAGAGGTCAATAATAACTTGTCAAATACTGAGAATTGTATATTGTTAAAAAAATTATAAAATACATTATTAATATCTATCCTAATTTTGTGATTGTGGATCATTTTGATTTTCTGTGTAAACCCAAAGTACGAAGTAAATCTTTAATGAAAATCCATGTTCTATAGCATAAACGCCAATTATGAAAATTACAGTTTGAATTCCGAAAAGGCATAACATTTTCACGAGTATATGAAAGGTACTCAACATACTGATCAGGGATCATCAACTCCTTAAAGAGCTTGTGAGTGTCGTGCAAAGATAAAACAATGCAAAATAATATCAACTAGCTGTTAGTAATAACGATATGTTGCTAGTTAGCTTAAATAAAATTTAAGCGTGATGAATTAATAATTCTGATATTTTACAATCCACAATCCAGATCAGCTAACTGAGTCTACGTATTTTATATTATTTATAAATTAAAAACAATGCTGAATAAAATTTTAAATAAATAATAAATAATTAAATAATTATTAATAATTTATTAATAATTTATTAATTTTATAAAGGATTTTATATAACTTCTATCAAGTCAAAATAAAAAATTGAAATTTAAAATAAAAGTCAATTTTTATGAATTGACAAATAAATAATAGACGATGTATTCGAATAAGAATTGGAGGTCATCAGGAGCAACTTCTTTATATTCCGGTTTCGGCCCCTATTCCTCGACTCAACATAGCAGCGGGGTGAAATACATGCTAATGCCGTATTTCCTCTAATAAAATTTGATTATCTGGTGTATCTTATTCTAATACAAAGTATATTATTTATTATCCATCCATAAAAATTTGCCAATTAAGAGTTTAAATTTATTCTTTATATTATTGTGTTGATTTATATATTTTACTATTTTCTGTTTGATTTTATATTTGTAGTAACCTAGTTCAAAATATGTATTTATTAAATTATTTAAATGATTTAAATGTCACTACTGGGATCATCATAAGGAACATGATCATCATGTTCCTGATAATGATCGTAAACAATTAATAATTAGAAATATATTTGAAAATTCGTAATATCTATTAATTTAGATTAAATATGCAACGTAAATTATGAGTTCTGAAAGTTAAATAATATTTGAGTTGTAGAAGTAAGTAAAAAAGAAACTTCGTACATACCCGACCTAAAAGATCTACAGCCGCATTATGTTGAAGTAGTAATGATACGATCTTGATATTTCCATATTTGCATGCAACATGCAATGGTGTGAAGCCTTTCTTAATATACATTAAGACGATTAAGATTAAATACATTCCAGCATAAGTAAGAATATTTCCGAAAAGTGTGTGTTGTATTTTGACAAATATAAAATCCCAAATCCGATAAGTGATTAAATGTTGCTTTCTATCATCAATGTACCAAAAACAATATATTAGTGTATCAATGCAGATTTTATTTAAATTTTTAGTTTCTTTTTTAATAGTGGTATTAAGCATCAAAGTTTGTAATAATAGGACCCGATTGTCAATAAATTAGACTGAATAAATTAAATATGACAAATAGTGAATAAATACGAGAGAATTAATTAGATTAATAATTAATTAATCAATTTTATTAATTTATAATAATTAATTACTTAATTAATTATAATAAATTAATTGATCCGCGAATCTTACAAGTTGCAAAATGCATAAGAAGTCTTGAATCATGTCCGAAATACCTCATTGACATATCAAAACTCAAATTGCACATATTAAGTCTAGTAATTTTAATTCACAAAATCATAAAATTTAACTAAAAAACCAATCAGTGGCATTATAATTGTTATAAAGATAGATTTTCAATCAACACAATAAATTTGCATGTACATGGAACATTTATTTAATTTGTTTAATATAAATTTGTACAATAATCATATCATATAAATCTAGATTAAATAATTCAGATTACTTAATTGAAGCTACATCTGTTGACAATAAATAAAATTTGAAATAGAAAAATCTTAATTCTAAAAATTATAAGCTAGTATTACTATGAACCAATAAATGGACTGTATTAGAAAAATGATTTGAGGTCATTATGAGTAACTGCTATGTTAATACTAAATTTTTGCCCCGTCTATGCAATGTGTTGTGTTATATATTTTGGTGCATGTACTAATAATCTGTAAAACTAATGAAACTAATAAAACTCACGAGTAATAATATATAGGTATAACATAAAGGTAAATTTAATTATTAGCACAAATATATTGAAACTGAAAAGATTAGTTGAAAATTTAATAATCTTAAATAATGATAATCTTAAATATAGCAAAATGAACAACGTAACTTTACGTATTAGTAAAATACATGTATACACAGTAGTGTTGATATAAAATATTACTTTAACCTGCTATTGTATCGGATCGAGGAAAAGCCAAATCTAAACACGCATCATTTCCTTTTAAAATACTGTTCTTTTTATTCAGATATTAAAAATATCTAAATATTTTATATTTCAACTTATTCGTAATAGACTATTTAAATTAAATTATTATTATAGAACTGCTTTTTAATATATTAAAAGTTTTGATTCACTAAATCAACGAATAAAATATGTGACATTAAATTGTAAATACGCATAATATAACTTCCTATTTTTACAAATCAAAGATCATATCAAATAAAATGTGATTGCTGTAAACACAATAAAAACCAAATATCAGATAAGATAACTGAGTTTACGTATTTTACACTATTTATTAAAATAAATAAAATAAATTACAAATAATTATATAAGATTTACACAATTTATGAGACGATTTATACAATTTATCAAACGTTCTCTTGTATTTATCTTTTTTTTGTACAAATAAAATATTAAATCAAAAAAATTATGAAACTCAAAAGTCGAAACAAGATGGAGTCAGTTTATGTGTTTAGTCTTACCGATTCCTTCAATCAAAATTAAAATTTAAAATAAAAGTCAATTTTTATGAATTGACTAATAAATAATATAGGATGTATTCGAATAAGGATTAGAGGTCATCAGAAGGAACTGCTATATTATCAGGCTTGGACCCCTTTTCCTCAACCTAACATAGCAGCGGGACGAAATACATGCTAACGATGTATTTTCTTTAATAAAATTTGATTATCTAGTGTACCTTATGAAAAAACATAAGATACAGAAGGTATAATAGAAGGTACTAAAATGATATAACATTTTAAGCTTATTCTAATTTACAATTTTAAAGATAATGCATTACAATTTTTCGAAAGAAAATAAATCGTATAATGTTTTCGTATTTTACATTTCTACATATAACTGTTGGATGATCGATTAGTAAAATGCTTCTTGGGAGAATTTGTCAGGCAGCGGATTTGTTCGGAATGAGTAGAAGTTAATAAAACACAAATTCAGTATTCACTTATTATCAGCTGTTAACTAATCAATTAAAAATTAACGTATTTATCGAATTAGCAATCAAACGGATAATCGCTAGTAGAATTAGGTCAATAATGTAGGTATGACAACATATTTATTCGCGAATCAAGGATAAAATCCATAATATAACATTCAAAAACATCAATAAAACAGACGTATTTGTAATTCAAACTTAAAAGTATGCTGATTTTAAGTTACTGAAAACCATATAAATTTCTGGCAATGATTGAAATTTTTTTCAAAGTGTTATTGTGACGATGATAGATATATTAGCTCAAACACAAGATAATTATGATAAATTTAAATTTAGCAATACATAATGGTTAATTGTTCGATTTAGTAAAAACAATATAAATAAATATTAAATGTTCTAATAGATTAAATTATAATTAATGAGAGAAAAATTAGTAACATAGATGTTTGACTACACAGCTCAATTAACCGAAGTTTTAAAAGTATCACCTTCAGCAATTACTCAATTTATGAGAAACACGTAAATAAACTTTAGACAAATTGACGAATACCTTAGTACAAAGTGTAATCGATGCACAATTTTTTAGAAGGACGGAAGCCGGAGAAACGTGACCAGTCATTGCAGCCAAATGCAGCGAAGTAGATCCACCTTTCGTCATTGTATCAATAGAAGCTGAATGCTGCAACAAAAATACGAGGCACTCGGTTAAACCCAAATATGTGGAAATGTGTAATGCGGTTTGGTTATTATCCGCAGCAGCGTCGATATCCGCACCAGATTGTAATAAAAGCTGTATTGAATGCAGCTGGTTGCATCGCGTAGCCATATGCAAGGGTGTTTCACCGCGAATTGTCCGGGCACTGATATTTGAGTTGTTTTCCAGCAGAAGTGAAATAATACTTAGCGCTCCCATATATGCAGCAACGTGTAATGGTGTAAGACCGGACTAAATTTCAGATCACAAATGTATATCCTCTATGCAATAGCGATTTGTTACCTCAGTAACAGAATCAATGGTTGCACCTGTTTTTATCAGAAGTTGAGCGATTTGAAAATGTGCTTTTTTGCAGGCAATGTGCAACGGAGTAAATCCACTCTAGTATAAAAGTCAAGCTTCATGCAAAATATAAATAATTTGGTAAAACGTACTTTAGCCTTTGCATCTAGATCTATGCCTCTTTCAATCAGAAGTTTAGACACGTTAATGCTTCCGCAATGTGAGGCGACATGTAAGGCACTTAATTTATCCTAACCGAAGAATCAAGTAGATTTATAAAAAGCAAGTACCAAATACGGCTTACACGTGTAACCTCGTCAATAATTTTGGATTTATACGACAAAAGTATCTTTGCTGACTGTTCAAAATCATATTGTGCAGTCATATGCAAAGCTGTCAAGCCATTGCACGTTTTGGCAGTAATGAGAGCACCGTTTTCAAGTAAAGTGTCTATAACCTGTTCTCGTCCAGCTCGCGCAGCACAGTGTAAAGCTGTTAAACCATCCTAAATTAAATGAATAGAATATACTGCCAAACTGACTAAGTCTGATAAAATACTACGATCGCCACGAATATAATTTAACGCTTAGAATTAAATTTAAGACTCGAAAAAATAATATAATTTGGTTTACAAAAAATTATATTTAAAACTGGAGCACTTGTATGCTTATAATAATCTTTTAAGGGTAAAATGAGTATGTTACACCTTTGCTGATTAGCCATACAAGATATTGTTTAACGGGATTTATGTATTAAGGGTCCATCTAGACTTATACTTTCTCGCGTAACGCGTGTAAATATAAAGATTCAAGTTTACTATGAGATTTTGACAGAATTTATAAATACTTGCATTTTGTTCTTTATATATAGTTATATATTATATATAGTTATATATAGTTTAAAAATATAAAAGCTCATATTTTGATTTTGCGTATTGTGGCATTTTATCTATTGAATATATATACCTTTATGAGTCGAAATCTTATAGTAAATTTGAATCCATATATTTACCCTAGATGGACCCTTAATACATAAATCCCGTTAAACAATATCTTGTATGGCTAATCAGCAAAGTTGTAAAATACTCATTTTACCCTTAAAAGATTATTATAAGCATACAAGTGATCCAGCATTAAATACAATTTCTGTAAACCAAATTATTATTTTTTCGAGTCTTAAATTTAATTCTCAGCCTTAAATTATAATCGTATATATAATTATATATATCAGCGCTCCCATATATATATGGCAAAAGGCAAGGCATTTAATTTATAAGATTTGAAAATTTGTAAATAATTTCATAATATATTATTTAACATATTGATGTAAAGCTAACAGTAGAACACAGCCAAGATAATTAGTTATCTTTTTACAATCTGTTTTAATTCTGCATTAGTTTATAAAGCAGATTTTGTCATTATCATTAAAATTCAAATATTTGTGATTAATTAAAGCAATATATTGTTTGGGCTTGTTTTTCGTAAAACAGTATTTGAACTTTTCCTATTAAATCTTTGTTGGACTAAATTGCATTTCTAACTTTAAATTATTTCTTAATAATACAAAGAATTATCAATAGAATGAAATTGTATTTAATTGAATAAAAATTATATCAAAGGACAAATTTTTATTTTCTTCGCTTCCGCAGCGGGTTACTTTGTAGATTTCGCAGCTTTCTTTGCTAGTTGAACCGATTTATTTAATGGTTTTGCAGCTTTCTTTGATTGTTTAACAGATTTCGGAATCGGTTTAGCTCCTTTTCTTGCTTGTTCAGCAGATTTCCTATCTGATTTAGTAGATTTCTTTGGTGAATTAGTAGATTTCTTCGCTGGTGTAGCAGCCTTCTTTGCTGATTTCTTCCACGCTGATTTGAATTTGCTCGACTTTGACATTTTCTTTAGTTGAAATTTCTTTTTTGTTGTCTTGGACTTGAGTCCTGACATCTTCAATAAACTATTGGTAGACTTCTTGTCTTTAGCTTTAAGGCCGGTCTTAGTTGCAATGTTTTGTTCGCCACTTTTCAAAACTTTGACTCGTGGACAGTCACAAGCTCGACCACAACACTTACAAATGTCCGGAACTGGAGATTTCGACGGCAATAATTTAGAAACGTTTTTTTCGTCGTCTTCATGCTTCGAAATTATGTGCTTTTTTGGTTTTGCCTGCTTTGTTAATTCACTCGAATCACTTGTATCTTTGATTTCTAGATTTTCTTTTGCAGGTTTCTGTGGTCTAACTGACTTTTCTAATTCTTTTTGATTTGTGCTGTCTTCTATCTCTGGTTTTGTCCCTGAAATATTCCGTGGCTTAACAGACTCTGGCTCGGTGGCTGTTTTGTGGTGATTGACTGGCTTCCGTTGTTTGACTGGCTTCCGTTGTTTGACTGGCTTCCGTTGTTTGACTGGCTTCCGTTGTTTGACTGGCTTCCGTTGTTTGACTGGCTTCCGTTGTTTGACTGGCTTCCGTTGTTTAACTGATTTCTGTTGTATTGGATTCCGTTGTTTGACTGGCTTCCGTTGCTTAGTTGAATATCGTTGCTTCACTGGCTTTATTAGTTTAGGTGACGTGAATGATTTTACAGACTTCTTTGACTTTGTAAACTTATCCGATCTCGTAGATGTAGCATCACTGTGTACGTCGGTTCTTCTGCATTTCTTTGTGCAACTGTAGCATATCTTACCTTCTTGATGATGACGACAGTCCTTTGTCATTTGAGCTACTACTCTCAGATTGTCGTTTTCTTAATATTTCTTCACTTGATATGCTCTTCGTAATTTTTTATAACCGCCATTTAAATATCAATTTAATAATATGGCGCCAAATTCAATTGTTTTTAATATTTATATTAATAATATTTTGCATTTATATTTAGAAATTTTATAATTCACATTTAATTTATAATATTATAAATTTACAAAACGAAATCAAAGCAAAACCAAAAATAATGTATATTTGCTTACATGATAATTAATGGATACGTTTAATACATATAAACTTCTCGATGTAATTAAATAATAATAGTGCAGTTATAAATACATTTTACCAAAAAGTTGACTGCATTTAAATATACATTTGACAAAATAAATAATTAATGTAACAAAGTAATTATTTCATCTTTTGAAATTTCCCGCATCCATTACAGAACACATGGTGCCTTTTTTTGGTGGGCAATGTTTATATTTAAAAAATATATTTCAAGCTTAGAGCTTATAATTGACCATCGCACTGTTGTTACAACTTATCAAAAACATGTGGTAGATCTATCTGTATTACCAAAGTGCTTGATTGCCACCAGGTTGGAACTGATATTACCGGTATAATCAGTGGTACTATTCTGTTTTATGATAGTAGGCGGCAGTGGAAACGGTTCCGTTTTTGACTGCTGCGATGCTTTAATAGCTTGAATCTAGTGCATGAATACAGGTAACGACTTACACCAAACACCGTTATCTTGACCATGGCACCAGAGTGACCCAATCTGGACTTTTCGGGATTTGCCTTCTTCCACAATTATGTATTTTATCTCTTTAGTTATTATCGCTTTAATACCTCTTTAATTATATATATAATATAATTTGTTGTTACACCTGCTCTGGAACACACAATGGTGTACTCATGAATAAATCACTATGTTTTAATCATGGGAAGGCATAAACACCAGGCAACATTCTATATATCTCCATCAGATCAAGAAATAGAACCGAATTATTCTCGCAATATTCACTCCACGTATGCCCAGTCTACCAATGTGTGACGACAAACTTCCACTACGGTATACGCGTTTCGCTCTAACAGAGCTCATCAGCACCGTGACTTTAATAATCATCCATATGCACTTTAACACACGCTTAAA
This sequence comes from Pomphorhynchus laevis, assembly GCA_012934845.2. NCBI lineage: Eukaryota > Metazoa > Acanthocephala > Palaeacanthocephala > Echinorhynchida > Pomphorhynchidae > Pomphorhynchus > Pomphorhynchus laevis. Next base: position 67,755 of record WNNJ02003697.1, read on the forward strand.
CCGTGTTTAAAGCTCTATATATACATATATATAAATATATATGTTTATATATATAGTTTGAATATCCCTTGATATGCAGTTTGATAATATAAATACAGAATATGCATTAATATACGTTAATTTAATTAATATATAATTATGCTGAAATGTAATATGATCATGCAGATATTTTCACTCGCAGCAAACACCAATTTTTAAGCATCAAATTATATAAGTTAAATAAAGGCTTTAGGTTAACTTCAGTAATGGCATAATTAAAATGAAATAAATCATATAATAGTAAGTAACTTATTCCATTGATATCATCAGTTTATTACTATCATAATAAACAGAGGGAAAAATTTGATATCTAGATTTTAAAATATTTTTAATTAAGCAATGAAATTTTTATTTTATAAACATCATCATTATAAATTTGAATTTATCAAATGCTCTTTTATTTCCGTTTCTCATGTCTACATGTATTCTTAACAACGTATTTTGTTTTGCAAATATAAGGAGAAAAGCAAAATAATTTTAAATTCCATATAATATCAGTAAATTAATCTATACATGCAAAGAAAATGTTTTTCGTTTCAAAATAACAAATATCATGGTTTTTTATGTTTAATAAGGTAAAATAAATCAGTAAATTAGTATGAATAACTCGTTTGGTTTATGGTAAGACATTTGAATTATAAATAAATATTACCTTGTATAAGTTATCAATGTAATTAAATAAATTTATCAATTTGTATATCAGTTTTACTAGTGAATACTCTTGACTCACGAATTAACAGCTTTGTAAACCGCTAATAATTCATGCACAGATATGTACAGAAAGATTTGGATTTATGCCAGCTATAAAACGCCTAGAAAATCGCATGTATGGGTAGCAAAACATATTATAACCTATGATTAATAAATATTAACAAATGATTATTAAATGTATAAAATATTATTAAAATATTATAAAATATTATTAAATATAAAGAGATATATAATAATGTGTTAATATACTACTGTAAAATCGCAAGAGACCAGCTCAAGATCAACAAAGGAGGCAAAACTCAGAACTTTAAAAACCAATAACTGAAATGTACACATTTCAGTTATGAAAGTGGATATTTCGTGAGCGCATTAACACCCACCAAAAACACATTTATAATTGATAAAAACGAAAAAAATAAATATTACAAAATTAATTAATAATAATTCAATTTAATTTTAGAAACGGCATTAAAAATTAGAGAACAACTTCAATATTCGATACTTAAGGATATAGACACAGCAGTAATTTGAATGATAATTGCAAAGAAATAAAAATTATAATTTTTTTTATTTATTTGAAAATTGGCAGAAATCAACTTAAAAGGATACCTGAGTTTTACAGTCAACATCAGCGTTATGATTAAGCAAAAGTCTAACCATATTATCCTTTCCACACTTTGCGGCAACATGCAGAGGAGTTATTCCGTGCTAGATTGTTAACAATAGAAAAAAGACGAAAATAAATTGTAGTTTGTGATATACGAATACTAATGATTTGCTAAATTAACACTAAATTATTTAAGTTTATCATACAATTTATCCAATGGTTCACAATTATAAATCATAAGTAAACATTTGCAATTGACCCTCAATATTTTTTTTCGATTATCAGTTTAATTATTCGATATTATTGTGTTTTCGTAACTTAAATTCAATGTTCCTTTTTGTTATGTATAAATTTTATTAGATGATAAAATTATATACTTTCTTAAATATATTTTTATTATGAAATTTTAAATTAAGAGAAAATGCATATTTATTGCTTTGTACTTACCCGTGCGGGAAAGTTTACGTCCGCATTTCGATAAATCAACAATTCAGCTACCTCTACATTCCCGTAATGAGCAGCGATGTGAAGTGCAGTAAATCCATTCTAAAAAATGTAAATACATCAGTTAAATATTATTGATGATAAATTTTTTACCTTGGCCATGTAGTTTACAATGTGATCCTAAACAGAATGTAGCATATCTTAAAAACTCATTTAAAATTGTATTTCCATAATATCGTTTATTTATTTTCAATTAATTTAATTTTCATTATACATTTTGCATTCCAGCAGATATTTTTATAAATCAAGTAATCTAAGACAATAGCACCATAGTTTCATACAGAAATTTAATTCGACATTTTTAAATAGCCATGTAATTATTTGAGCTCATTTTAGGAACCAAGAAGAATAATACTTTTATTACAAATTAAAAGATAAATTAGGATTGACAAATTATATATAATCAGTATTAAATAATATTTAATCACCAGATTTGCAGACTTATTTATTTCCAAACGTATCGGTTTTATTAATTTGATATTTTTATCTTCGTATTTTCACTTGAAAAGTGTAGTAAATCCATTCTAAAAATGTAAATACATCAGTTAAACTACTTGAAAATCAAACTAACTCAAACTAACTCAAACTAACTGATCAAACTCACTCAACCTACGTGAAAATCGCAAAAGAATATCAAATTAATAAAGCCGAAAAGCAAAACGCTTTGAAATAAGTCCACAAATCTGGTGATTGAATATTACTTATATATAATCTTTTATCAGGTTGTACGGAAAATTGATAAAAAAAGAGTAATCATATAAATTAGATAGAATTAAATTTGTTGTGTATGTTTTAATTGATTTCTTTTGCTCATCTTTTAAAAACATTTTTTATGTATTTTTCATTAAATTCTGATTCATTTTACCAAATATATACGAAACCCGATTTCGAATAAATGAAAGAAAAGGCCGGATTTTCTGAACTTATCCAGATAGCAGAACTATCTCATGAATGATAAATAAAAAATATTTTTAAATTAGCCTAGCTAGCATTACAGGTTATAAAGTTAAATATTTAAATAAAAAGGAATTTTAACCAATTTTTTATCACTACGTGTCTTGTATACAATTTGTATTTTGACTAATTCTGTAATCAGTTCGCTTCAAAATACTAGATATAATCAACGCAGTAATCAAGATTACCAATCGGTTTTCAATAGTCAAGGTAAGGAAGACAGGTAATAAGAGATAAAAAACAATTTTGCTTTAAAACTCATTTAGTAAACATGTTCTTAGTGTGCTTATGTAACGGTTTTCAGCAAAAATGTATTCACATTTAAAAACGAATTGAACAAAATGAGTCATTGGCAAAATAATATAACTTTTCGAATAATAAACATACACAGTGATATCTAGCCAATATATAGACTTAAATATCCATTATAGTGATAAACAAGCACGTCTTCGTAGGTAACATTAGCTTACCCGCTTTACGTGCAATAGACAAAATGTCTGCAGTTGTTCTTCGTACACATGAATATTACTAGCCATTTGAAAGTAACCAGAGTTAGTATTAACATTATTTTTAAGCGAGTGCATACATTAAAACTAAATGAATCGTGTCATTGCACGATTTTGCCAATATGTTCGGCATGTGATGTTTTTCAAACAAGCAACCAGTTCTTGAATACCGACAATATGTGCTTTTATAAGGCGGTATCCATTTAAGAAAGTTTTTCCTCAACGTGGTGCGGTTTTTTTTTATCATTGGTAAAACAGTTAATAAAAACTTAATGCCGTTTAGAATTTGTATTTGTTGAAGGCTTAAATCGGGCGGTCTTTTAAATACAATATTCTACCACGAAATAAACAATTTTGATTCTTTTTTTAACTTTTTAAATTGAATTTTTCTGATAAAATTCAGATCTAGCAAATAAAAAATTTATATGTCAATTTACTAATTCGTTGCCTCAAAAATAAAATATACAATTTTGCATTGTGAGGAATATAATTCTGAATTAAGTTTGCTCAATTTTTTGAGTTAAAATTTCTAAAGTTAGTCTGACGAGCATACAATGAAAATTTGTAATTTGAAAAAAAAATAAAAAATTAAATCAGCTAACTGAGTCTACGTATTGTTATATAATTATAAACTAATCAAAACATAATAATGCTAAATCAAATTTTAATGATTAAATAATAATATTAATAATTGTTTTTAGATTTTCTATAATTTAAATCAAGTTAAAAAAATGAAATTTAAAATAAACGTCATTTTTATGAATTGACTAATAAATAACAGACGTTGTATCAGAATAGGAATTAGAGGTCATCAGGAGGACATGCTATTCTATCAGGTTTCGGACCCTAACTCCTTTACCCAACATAGCAGCGGGGCCAAATACATGCTAATGATGTATTTACTCTGAAATAACTATCTAGTATCTTATTCTAATACAAAGTATATTATTTATTATCCATCCATAAAAATTTGCCACTTAAGAGTTTAAATTTATTCTTTATATTATTGTGTTGATTTATATATTTTACTATTTTCTGCTTGATGTTATTTTTATAGTAACCTAGTTTAAAATATGTATCTATTAAATTATTTAAATGATTTTGAAGAAAACCAATATCGTTACAAATTGTCGCAATTCTTAAAATTTCATTATTTAATGTATTATATTTTATATTATATGGTATGCATGAATGCTCATGCAAAAATATGTTTCTTGTAAATTTAAATATGTCATCTTTACGATATAAATTAATAGTAGTTTTAGTTAATGTTAATTTAATGTTCATATCTAGATATACACCTTCTTTATCATTAATATTGGTTTTGTTAAGAAGAAGGCTTTCTGGATAAATGTGCTCACTAATTGAATAAAAATTATTAGAATTAAATACACATATATCATCAATGTATCGAAACATATATTTCATATATTTATATTGTTTAGATTTAGTTTTTACACAGTTATGAACAAATTCATATTCTATAAAGCTTAAAAACAAGTCAGCTATAATTGGGCTACTATTACCACCCATTGGAACACCTTTTACTTGTCTAAATATAGATGTCCCTACTTTTAAATAATTTTGATTTATCAAAATATTTAAGGATTCTATTAATTCAATTTTATCCATATATTTATATTTATTTGATGGTTTAATTTTTGTTAGATAGGCGTTATAATTATTATAACATATATATGTATATCTTTTTCCGAATATAAGATTAATTAATTTTACTAACGCTTCTTTAATATCTACTAAATCTAGATTTGTATAAAGCGTACTAAAATCGTATGTATTTATATTTTGAAAATTTATTCCTTTTGTCTGTTCTAATGTTGCATTTATAAAAGGAAGATAGCTTGTAGAGTAAGGGGTCATAAACTTAGAGCCCACAGAGCCATTTGGGTGCGCCCATTCGGATATATAATTTATAAGTTTGTTAATTTTTTATACAATTTAAAAAAATGTAATCCTATAGATTCTATCATATCTATGAATTCTTTAAAACTCATTTAACAAACATTTCTTAGTGTACTGGTGTACATTTTTCAAAAACGATATGTTAGCAAATAACCGAAAATCATATACTAGCATATTAACGCAGATTTTATAACCCAGGTGCGCCTCTGGGGTACCTGGGTTATCTCGGGATTAGTCTTCTTCTCTAGAGGACGTGCTCTACAGCAGAGGCTAAGGTTTCTTAAGCTCCTCGTCTCTCGTTTACCCAGCATAGTCCCGCCGATTTGATTCTTCGGGGATGAAAGACCCGGGTGGTTCAATCGGAAAGCGGCGTGTTGGATCGGTTGGGGGCTCAGATCCCTATGGATTTGAGGACTTGAAGCATGAAGGAAGGCTGGATTGACGTAAACGATTAAACGCATTCAACAGCAACACAACAAAAATGAATGCTTCTTTGGTCATTTAATTATACTGTCGTTTTTTGTATTTAAGAAAATCTTATTATTAAGATTTTATTAACATTTTAGGCTTTTGATAATAGTGCTCAGCACCATCGTTTAGAATAAGTAGGACCAACTTTGTTTGGAATTAGTAGGAATGATGGCCATATAAATATCTAGATAATTTAATCAAGATAATAACGAAGAAATATAAAATTTAAAATGTACGCTTCTTTACATAAGTTTTTATTTGTGCTTATATTTGCTCTGAGTAATTATTACACATCGAGCTGTATTGTGTCAATCTTAGAATGCAATTATATTTTTGTCACTCTGAGTGGAGGGAGCGGCGCGTTGCCACTCCCATATAGAGGATACAAAAACACGAAATTGTGAGATTGGAACCATACATCCAGATGTTTAATTCGACTGTAGAGAAATTGTAGATAAAGAAAACTACAACTTTTACTAAACTTTTTTATTTTCTAGAAGTGTTTATTTTAGTTTAACAAATAAAAAAAATAACGTTTAATGAATATTATTATTTAATATTAATAATTAATATTATTATTTAATATCAATAATTAATATTATTATTTAATATTAATATTAATAATTAATATTATTATTTATTATTTTAATAAATATTAAAATAGTAATCATTTCGCTTCTATTAATACTGATTTACTTAATTGCAATTATTTCAGCAACCACAATGATTTGTGGTTATTGAAAGCCAACCACTTCGTTGTTGTTAAGGTCTTTGCAAATTTGTTCAGAGAATGTAAGCGGATGAATGAACCATCAATTATTATGTCTTGACTTAGAAATCGTGTCTTCCCTTACTGGGTCATCATTAAGACTGATCAAAAATCGACGATGATATTCTTTGGATTCACGCATAGCAAGGATCAAGTGAATACTAAAATATTTTTACGGTCGTATTTTGTTGACAATTTTAGCCTGAATCGCCTTAAAGATGGTCTAAGACGACAGATGTCATCTCGTCCAACTGTTCATCTAGCAGGTGTTTAGCATCAATGTTCAAACAGAAACATATAACTCAGCAAGTACCATCAAGTACCGTATATCAGATAAAATGTAAAGAATGTAATACAACCTACGTGGGTCAGACTAAACGATCATTGCATTTTAGAATAAAGGAACACCGTAATGCTCTAAGGAAAAGAGACATGCCATCTGCTATTCTGAACCATTCTCTTAATAAAGGACTCTATATTAAGGTTGACGATGTCAGAATACTTGCAAAAGAACCAAATAGCTATAGGCATTTAATCCTTGAGCCTATGCACATCAATGACAGAGGATAAAGGATGAATAAATCGAACTATAATTTACGAATTCCCATAGAAATAATAGCTAAGAAAATTTCTTTATATTCTTCCGTGGCCATGGGATATATGCCAATTTTTGTTTGTTTTGTAACCAAGTACGATCTTGAAAAGGATCACAGAGCATGACCGAAACATTGTAAAATTTATATAAAAAGAACCTTTGAATGTGGATAATTTATTATGCCTAAACATAGGTTAAATTGCAGACAAATGTAACTTTAACAGAATAATTTGAATATATTATTAAAAACAAAAATATTTTTCGGTCAATTTCGCTCCAAAATATAAAGATTTAAAATAATGTATGAGTGCAATATATAAATATATATGGGAAATATGAAGATTATGCGGCCTAATTTGATACATTATTCTTAACTCAAAATAATCAGTCAATAGCAAAGCAAGCACGCCGACTAATTTATATTCGTAATTGTAAATCATTTTTATAAATAGATAAAGCTTCTACAAACTATAATCTAATGGGCGATTTTTTAAATAATGGTGATCAAATGAGTGATATATTTAAACCAGTAGTGTAAAATTATAAATAATAGTTTATTGTATAACGTTATTAAACTATTAATTTACTTTACCATAATGATTTTGACAATTTTTAAAATATGCAATTCACAAGCTGCAATGTAGACTTCTCAAATGTGTAAAATATACCTGCATATCATAATCTACTGAAACTTTTGATTTTAGCAAAAGTGCAGCAGACGATGTATCATTTTTTCGAGCGGCAACATGAAGAGCGGGTAATTTGATAAGGTTTTTTGAATCATTTTCCAGTAGAAGTTTGACTATATCTTTATGTCCTTGCTGGAGAGCCACAGCTAGCGGAGTAAATCCTTCCTATGAATTAATATTAAATCATATTTTTCTATTTCCAAAGTTAGCAGCAAATATAATACAGCATTTAGCAATCATGCAAGATTTATTGAAAACCGTAATTTTATCCAAAGCTTTGCTATATATTAATGGAATATAATTATAATTATGATGAAATCGTTTAATATCTTGTTAAAACACTCTAACCTTAAATATATTAAAATTAGTATAATAGAAAAATAAGGTAAATTGTTTAGTAAACTTAGACGGTAGGTTAATAAAATATAACCTGAATATAACAGGCAATTAAATCCAACTGTTTTTTTTGAACAATGAATGATACTGCACAGTGGATGTAACAAAAACAATTACAGTCGTTCCTCCTCAGTTGATGAGATTATGATCATTAGCAGACGACAAAAGAATAAAAATGCAAATAACAAAAAAGTTTTAATTAACTATAAATTTTGCTTACTTATCACACTTGAACGAGTTTTGTCTTTTCATTGCGTATCTTTGTGTGATGACTTGAGAAATACATTAATATCTGTTTTGGTCAAAATTTCGAAATCTCTGTGTTTTATCCTTTGTAAAGTGAGATATAGCACACAGCCAGCTGTGTTTTATGAGTCTTTAAACATATATTTGTACTATCTTACAAATATCTCTTTAACATAGACTTGAAATTAATCATTTCAAATTCTTTCTAAAATCACTTAATCATCTTCTTCTCGATTTGTGAATATGCCCAAACTGTTAAGTATTTCAGGCTTACTGGACAATCATATATAAAACACATAAATGTGTGTTTCCCTAACACATTTAATACATCATATTAAGTAATTTGGTATCAGAAACTAACGCTCTTCGAAGAATTTTATTCTGATGTACATTTATTCTAAGATGTTAATCGATGTATTAATTATTATGGAAGATTATTTCATTTAAAAGTGGGTATATATAAATAATATTTATCTTGTCTTATGACATAAGATAAAAATAAAAAACATTATCCGCTAAATTATCAGCATGATTCTTCCAGACCAGTACCTAGATAAAAAATCAGATTAGGAAAGCTTATTTTCCTGTTGTATGAAGAAAATGGTAAGCTCTTATATTTTGGTATTTTTCTGGCTTATTCTTTAAGGGTTTTGAACTTTTAAGCATAAAAATTTATCACATTTGTTATGCTAGATATTGAAACAGAAATTACGGTTCCGTTGTTGTGCTTATATTTAAGTGTAAACAATATAATTTTTCGTTTAATTTGTCAGATTTCGGCCTTTGTTTTCAACTAAAAATATAAATTTAAATTAACAAAACATAATATCACTTGCTAAATAGTACAAAATGAACTGAGATTTGAAAACACTGTCAAGTTAAGAAACAGTATTTATGTCATAAATATTTTTCAATTACATAAAAAATACAAAAAAATTAAAATCATTAGTCTCAAAAACACATTTGCATTAAAAAATAGCATTTATGTTATGACCTGACTTACAGCAGTGGAAATATTTTGATCTGCTCCTTGACTGATTAGCAGCTCGACAACTTCGAAATTGTTTTCTTGGGCGGCCATATACAATGGCGTAAATCCACTCTAGGAGCGAAAACCCGATATGAAAGAAGTCATAAACAATTCACTAAGTCAAACCATATATTTTATTCCTAATAAAGCTGTAAGCTGTATCTACCACACATAAAAGTTATACCCGGATATATTTTATTATTTTTCAGAATTTGAATGATAATTATCATGCAAATGGTAAAACTTTCATGTTAATTTTATTTTTCTAGTTTTTTATGAATATACTGATTAACTTTTTTCTGTAGATAAAAATACACTAACTTTAAATTAATAAAATTACTTTAATCACAAATAAACTGATTAGTATAATTTAAATTAGTTAAATTATAATTATAATCAAGGAAGTTTAAATAATTATATAAAAAGTAAAAATATTTATATTAAAATAGTTACAAATTAAATCAATAAAAATTTTAATAATCATTATAATTTTAACTCTTTTGTAAATAAAATATTATTTTTAACAATCGAAGTTTTGGTGTAGAATAATTTTCTCGAATTAAGATTACTGAAGATTGTAGCAACAGCCGTATGAGAGAACTTAATTAGATGACACTTTTGTACAAAGATATATACAAAAGTGATATATAATATATATACAATAATATAAATATTTATATTTATATATAATATATACTTTTGTATTCTGTTTTTCTTGGTTCAGCTATAATATTTTATTAACCGTAGCGATTAGAGGATAATCGAATTACTTAAAAACACTTGAAATTAACATAAATATTGATTATAATAAACGACAAAATAAAAGGATATCAGTAAAGTATACATATGATGTGTTGGCTTCATAAAAACGACACATGACACTAATATAAGCGAATTTAGACACATTCAAAACAATAAGTTCTGTATGAGAAAAGTCATTAAATTTAGAATAATGAGACAGCTTCGGCATGCTGTCTTTTATTGTACAATTTCGTTTAATGTCAACCTACCAATAAAGATTTTTATAGATAATTATTAGAGCAAGAATTTAGTTCGGTCGTTGACTTTGCTGCCGAAAGAAAATTAGATGGCGGCGCACTTCTGCTAGAATTTCGTCGAATTTGATCAACATGTTGTTTTATGTATTGAAAGGATGCCTTTTATTCCTATTTTGTACCGTTCCTGATGAATATTATGATTGCCCTGGCGGTTTTCAGTAAGAAAATGAGAAAAGAATGAGTAGTGTAAACATGTTGGAGCTTCAAAGTTCTTGCAATATCAGTGCAAATTCTTACAATTTACAGGAAGAAAGTGCAGAAAAAGGTATTTATTTGTGTTCTTCCCTGCAAAACAAAGACGACAAGGTAAAAGGTTTGTTACAAAATTCTAGAAACGACTCGGGGGTACTTCCTCCAATATCAAAGCTGAACAACTTGGCTATAGTAACGGTCATTAAGCCTCTCGAGAGCCATAAATTATTCAGCTATTTTCTCCGTGAGTTTGCAAAACAGTACTCAAATAGAGTGTTATTCAACTCAGTTAAGATTTTAAGACCACAATCAAAATCTCGTTTGTTACTTCTGATCTGATGGAAGAGTACAATTCGTTTTTTCACAAGAATCTAACCCAGTTGGGAACTATCGTTTTAAAGCCAATTCAGGCTACTTTGAAAATCTCGAACTTCCCCTCTCAGCTAGAGAAGGAGGACTTGAGCCTACTGAAGAAAACATACAAATTTTATTCGGTGAGGTTGGTCAAGTCAAAAACGGGAGTAAATCGCCCCATTGCGTTCTGCTCCGTTGACCTCGAATACGGTCTTATACTTACCAAGGCAGCTTCGAACCCCCTTTCTGGGATATAATTTGAGATTTACGTTAATCGATGAAGACACACTGACCTACCCCCACTGCAATTTGCGCCATGGGTGGGGGCACTGGGGGTAGACCTTCTCGAATAAGCAAACTTGCGGGGTTTGTGCGTTGGTATCCTGTAAAAGTATGCTAAAGGCGGTGAGATGCATGGCTCCCCCAGTCTGTCACAATTGCGCGGGATACCACCCCGCGTGATCTAGGAGATGCAAGTTTTTTAAAAATTACCAGCGCATGTTCTCCGGCCAGTCTCATATCTCTAAACCCTCGCATTTACATCTTACAGCTCATAGATTCTCCAGGACTCAGTTTCAGCCAGATCCAACCCGCCACTCAAAACGGGAAAGTTCTAAAGGAAAAAGGGGCCGCCTCATCCCAGGGTAATGAAGATATTGCCTTGGGGGTTCCGACTCTGAATGGGACTAGTGGTGGGAAGGGCAACCTTCCCGCACTAGCTCTGTATAAGTTGGCTTCCCCGGTCTAACTTATACAACACAATGGTGAGTAAACCTGTGCCTTTCTCACTGAATGTCCTTCAGTGGAATTCGGGAGGTGCTTCTGCCCTTAGACTTTTATCTGGTAGAGACGCAGATGTTATAGTCCTTCAGGAGACGCGGTCTATCCGTCTCCCCCAGGACATTACTCGATTTATCCCAAAGCATATTTGTTCCCACTATACTCCGTACATAACCCCACCTCACTCCTCTTCATATCAAGGACTCTTGACCTTAGTTAAGTGTTCATTAAGGTCCTCACTCTTGCTAAATTACTCTTGCCCAGCCTTGTCTTGTTTGGTAGTTTAATTCGTTAAGAACGGTAAACGCCCCAGTCTAGCCAATGTCTACATCTGTTCAGAAGAGATTCACAAGAACCGTGACATCCTGGACGATATTATTGATAGCGGCTATGACATGGTACTAGGTGACTTCAACAACAGAACTGGTCGTTGGATTAATGCAGCACTCCGCAGAGCCAGGAACGGTTATTTAATTCACAAACCACCGTCCCCCACCTTTCATTACAAATCAACGAATTTACTCCTCGACTTATTATTGCTTCATATGAGGTGGTTGTTAAAACCCTTCTGTACGGAGCAGTCGCGACAACATCTGTTCACATCTCATGATCCAATTCGCTGGCGGATAGAAGAGGATACGCTGCTTCGTAGAAGATTCCACTTTGACCCGATCAGAGTGGCTTTCTTCCAGGCAGCTATCCAACGCTTCCCCCGAATTAGTAATGAGAGTTTAACCGAATTTAATTCCTACCTCTCTTCGCAAGCCACCGCGTTGCTTTCGACAACCAATAATGGTCGCATTTTCATTAACACTCCGACAAAACTCAAGGTCCTAGCTAAACTACTGAACCTCCCTAATCTCTCTGTTTCCGTCAGACATACCCTCTCAAATGAATACTGGTGCAACAGATATTGGTTCCAGCTAAGTAGGGATAGGGTGAATATTGCTCGTCTTAACCCTTCTCAGTCTTCCTTCTGGAAGATATTTAAGAAGGAGAAGTTCGTTTGTTGAATGGATAGGGCATTGGGTTGGATTGGTAATATAGGTCTTGATAAAGTTTTGGAGGAGTCACTATCCCTACATAATTATGGTGCCACTCAATCACCTCAGCCAATCCCGCCATTGGGAGACTTCAGAAGTAGGTATTTATCTGTTACAGATATCCTTAATTCCTAGGGGCCTCTTCCGGGCACCTCCAAATCCGTCGCTCCACTCTCTTCAGGTGGTCATCTTTCATGGCACTCCTGCTACGAAGCAAAAACTTAAGAGATTAGCACTCTCTGCGCTCTCCTCCATTTTTGCCTATGAACCACTCCCCACCTTCACAAGTCGGGTAAAATACCTGGGGTTCACCGTTTCGGTAAACTGGTCAGCGAAAGCTGACCTAGATGGACTCAAACGTATCCTGAAGAGAGCTAGGCGGATTCTGAAAAGGGTCCAGCATCTGTCGTTGAATGGGAAAACCCAGGTGCGCCTTTGGGGTACTTGGGCTATCTCGGGATTAGTCTTCTTTTTAAGAGGACGTCCCCAGAGCAAAGGCTAAGGTTTCTTAAGCTTTTCGTCTCGTGTTTACCCAGCATAGTCCGTGCCGATTGGTCTCTTCGGGGGAGGGTGAAAGACCCGGGTGGTTAAATCGGAAGGCGGCGTGCTGGATTGGTTGGGGGCTTAGATCCCTATGGATTTAAGGCCGTAAATGGAACAGAAGACTATTGCAAACCGAAGATAAGAGGAGAAGATGAACTTTTTTCTGTTCGACTGAACTCATTTTTATCCTATTTATGTTTTTTATTAATAAAATCTTTATTTATTTATGTTTTCTGTAATGTTAAATGTCGAGACGTCGACATCACAGTGAAATCAATTACTCAATATGACTACGTTCCAGTAATGCTATGCTCATTTAATTGACCGTTCATCAACAACTTATCTTTATTAACTTCCCTCTTTTGCTGAATACATTTGACGTCGCCCCTCTTTCCTCCTTAATCCTTATGGTAAAAATAAGCGCGTATTGAGCACGTATTTGCTGAATACATTTGACGTCTTTTGAAGCATTATGCACAGCGTGTGTTGTTCACACAGGTTATAAATGTTAAAAATACAAAACATCTGCTGAATTTGTTTTGTTTTAATAAATATAGTATTTGAAGTAAACGTCCGCATCAGCTTAATTATTGCGACACTAGGCGTATGGCAGACACTAGATTGCTCAATCGAAAAATGTCACGTTAGTCAGTGTCTAATTATTCTGCTGATCAGAAGATGGACAATACACAAAGTAGAGCTTAAGACGAGATATAGACTTACTGATTTTATTATTTTGTTCATTACTCACTTATTTTTTGCCCGACCTGTATATATTTTTATTAAGAAAGTATTTATTTATCAACTCAATCAATTTCACAATTGAATCCACAGCTGAAAATGTGAGTGATATCCATTATTTTATTCAGCATTTATTTGATGACTTTTGCAATTCATACATAGAGTATAAAGCGTTGCTAATTTTTTGATATTTTTCTTTTCAAAAAAGGAATTCCGAACAAGAAAAATACTCATTAGCACGTATTTTCAAAGATATATAATCTTAATATACACTAATAACGCTGAGAAACTTCAAAACTATTTTGCCGATTGACATATTTTCAGTTTATTGGGATGTCTTGATTTGTAACTTTGAAAAATTAAAGCAGTTGCAACTAAAGGAATTCAAATGAATAAAGTATGTTAGCCGTGTAAAATTAGCATTGATTGAGTTCGCTTATTGGGTTTCTTAATTATTTAAGAGAATCAAAGTTGCAATTAGAAGACTATTGCATTTATTAGAGTAATTCTAAAAATGAAATGTATGAACAGTGCCAACCATGTTCACAAAAGTTTTGAAAACAGAGAAATCACGAGCAATATTTTAATTTAATGCTTATTACATCTCTGATGTACATGATTGCATACGTTTTAAACCGCTTTCAGGTATTACCTATTTTTAATCGGGTATAAATAAAAACATTTTAAAAATTCTAAGAATTGAAAATTAAAATTTGAATTTTTAAAATTAAAAATTAAAAAAATAAGATTTTTAGTATAGGATTTAATGTTATTTATTTGAAGACACGCATTGTATTACCGATGATTGGCAATTAACTTGGCATCCATGATCCAGTAGTGTTTTAACAATTTCAACATGGCCAGCTAATGATGCAATGTGCAACGCAGTGTTCTTTTTCTAAAAGCAAATCAATGATATTCTACTTACTATGAAAATGCGGTATTATATAAGTTCATCGAATACATTGTGTTTATTTTTTACCACGTACCTTAGTTGTTGCGTCTACATTTATTCCATATTTTAATAATTCAAGGACAATAGATTTATGTCCTTCTTTAGAAGCAAGATGAAGAGCATTTAATCCATTCTGAATAAAAATTAAAAAAGATAAGTCGATTATTTTTTGAAAATAAATTAAATTCAAAGAATCCTTGAGCGTATAAAATATAATAATTTTATTTCTGGAAATTTCAAATAATTATTTTCGATTAGATAAATTAGTTTACTGACCCAGTTGCAAAGTAAATATGTTTGAAAAGATGAATAAATGGTAATTCCCATGAAGAAATAATGCTGCAAAAAAATGATAACTGCAAATATTCTGTTTAATATCCAAAAAGAAATGTGCAAAAATGCTAAACGAGCTATTTATTTAGTAACCATTGCGTATTCTAAACTAAAGTTTTGATTTTATTAGATATACACAATGATAAATACATAAATCAATTTTGTTATAAAGTATTTATCAAAATACTGACTTGGGATATATTGATAAAAAGGTAAAAGGAGTTCGAATAATTTCGGTCTACAAGTTTCAACGTTACATTACAGTAATTCTTTTAATGGAAAAAATTTACTTCCTAAGCATGATTAAAATACAATCGATTAGCATAGTATATATTTGTAGAATAGACGGCATTGAGACCATATGTGTAATGAGATTAGATAAAAAAAACTTAGAACTAGACACAATCTACACAAGAAATATACAGGTATTTACTCAGATTACTGCTTTCATCGTAATTGCCTTCGTTGTTAAAACGAGATTAACGAAAGTAAATGAACGATAAAGAAGCAACGAAAATAAAGCAGTGATGAAGAAGAGTAAAATGATAAAATCAGTGTTTTAAAAAAGTGTATTCATTACTTATTAAAATTCCAAAACTAACAAATTGAAATTATATGCACTCAGTTAAGGCTATATCTATCAGTAAAGTTGTTACAATGTTTATCAATTATTTATGATGCAATCCATGGTTGTTTTTCCTTTTACTTTCCCCATCCAATCTTATTTTAAACTCAAGCAAATCGCACGTGGATGTTTTTCATGGCCCTTCTGCTAACAAAGAGAAACTTAAGATATTAGCCCTGTCTACACTCCTCCATTTTGCAACCTCAATCACTCCCTATCTTCTCAAGTTTAGTAAAATATATGGGATTCACCGTTACGGTGAATTGGTCGGCGAAATCTGGCCTGGATAGACTTAAACGTATTCTGAAGAAAGCTAGGTGGGCCCTGGAACGGGCTCAGCATCTGTCATTAAATGGGGAAAACCCAAGTGCGCCTCTGGGTGAACTTGGGCTATCTCGGGATTAGTCGTCTTTTCTAGAGGACGCCCCCGGAGCAAAGGCTAAGATTTCTTAAGCTCCTTGTCTCACGTTTATCCAGCATAGTTCGCCTCGATTGGATTTTTCGGAGGGGAGGGGGTGAATGACCCCTGGTGGTTCAGCCGGAAGGCGGCGTGTTGGATTAGTTGGAGGGCTCAGATCTCACTGGATCTGGGGCCATGAAAATGTGAAGACTAACAACATTAAAATCTACAGTTGAATGTTTCTGATTGATTCTTTCTTTTCTTTAATGACCTTTTGCCTGTGTTTTATTTTATTAAAAAAATCATTATTATTATAAATAACAAGCGAGCTACTTATGATTTTATAATTTACAGAAACAAATTTAATTATAATCGATACAGGTTAAAATTTCAAATTGAATACAATTTTAAATGCTTACTTACAATATTTGTGTTTACATCAAGACCGGAATTAATCAAATCTTGAACTAACAACAAATCACCAGATTTTGATGCATCCAATAAAGCTTCCTAATTACAATATAAGTCAGGATAGCAATAATTACTTATTTTGCATCATTAATTGTAATATTAGTCGGCATTGTTAATAATATTGTTGACGCTAATATAAATACAAAAAATTCGTTTATTCAAATATTCTATATATAAGACCAACAATGTGGTTTTGCACAGTGTATATGGATTCGAACTTCCTGAGATAATTATATATCCTAATTAATTACTACAATCACAGTTGTCAAAGCTAATATAAATATAAACATAACTTGCGTTAATTTTAGTTTATGCAATGTAAACAATTATAATCACATTTTAGTCTAAACACATTCCCATCTGGTATTTTCTCTTGTTATATATTTTTATAGAATGATCAAATTGAAAACATGGAATCAGTCATTTTTGTTTTTTCGATTACTGATACATCAGAACAAGATATACGTTGCCAACAATACCTATCTTTATTCTGATAATGTGAACATTAGTCGATAAAGCAAAAATCAATTTCAATTTTTGTGCATTTTGATTAATGTCATTCAAAGAAACCTCTACACCAGAAAAATGCATTGAATTTATGGAATTTTCGAACGATACTGCATTCATAATCAAAATAAACACAAAGCAACTTTTTTAACAAATTGTTTTATATGAAAAGTCGAATATGTTTACATTTATGTAGATTGACACAGTAGTGTTCGAAAATTAAGTAAATCCCCTGTATTTGTCTAGTATCAAGGTTTCTTTAAGTAATGTCAATTTTATTTTATTTCAATTCATGCAAGAAAATATATCAGATAAACATATTATTGGATTGCGATAACTTTCAAATATATTTTAATGAAATAATTATACGAGTTATCTTGTCTTTCTTCTGAAGATGCTAATAGTTACTAGCGAAATATCAAAATGATTTTTATTGTCTTTCAACTATACCTGATAGTTCCTGGATATTTAAAAATAAAAATAATACGAGTATTGAATGAGTTTTAAACAAGATTTAAATTTAAGTTTCTGGATTATTCAAGCGTGTAGCTTATACTAATTTTAAATATCTGTATTTTGCTTTATAGTAGTGGAATGTGTTCTAAGTTAATTCACACCAAACAGTGAAACGTTTTGATAAAGCTTTGGGATTTGTCTTTAATTTACATTAATTATCAAAAAATAAAGATCATCTATATTTATAGGTGGCATATCAAACAGAGTCATATAGGACGCCACACGAATAATATCGAGCCACCTATGAGTCTATCTACATTCAGCATTGTGGAGTATATCCTGATCATGAGTCGCGATATCGCGTAAAGACAGCATCTGCTAAAATACTAATTTATGAATTTATATTCTCCTGCCTTGGGATTCCATGGATAAGTTAATAGAAGTGTCCGAAGTTTAAATACAATGACTCAATTTTTATACACCAAATAAATTCGGAATATATTTACAATAAGTAAATATATCTATTTTCTTCTGACTGTGGCACGATATTATCCTCACAGGTTTTGTTCATATTTTTAATACAGCCTGGACGCTACTAATCAGCATGGATTGGTATCATCAGCTCCTGACTCAGACCTACATTTCAAGTGTCGACCCTTATTATCTGCTTACTCCGTACACTGGTAATGATCGGATTTGAACTCAGGATGTCTGTATCTCGATTCAACGTTACATCTACTAAGCTAACCGCTACAATGGTGTAGATATACATTTCTGTATATTACTTTTGGTATGGGATCGTATTCTAACGATCTATAAGAAACATACTATATGTGTGCGATCCAATAATTTTCATTCAAATTTTCTATTAACAGATTTTTCTTAAATCACCATTCTGGTCAATTGCAAAATAGAAATTAATAATATTGCAATAAGCATGAGACTGATACGTGGTATAAATTACACAGTTTAAATACCCGTATAAATTGCACAGTTGTTTTTAAGCACTTTATAATTGTAATAATTATATTAAATTTAATGATTTTGAATTAAATATTTATTAAATATTTTTAATTATTTTCCACTTTGTAAATCGGTTTTGTAGAGGCCAAATCAGTTAAAAATAAACGATCGAACTTATGTTTAATTATTTTGAGAATATTCAGTAAGTATATACATCCTCTAGTTGCGGCCTGCAGAACAAGCCCTCTAGATGGTCATTAAATGGTATTAATGATGTTGTAATGCATAAAAAACAGCAAGCTGCAAGCCACTCGTTTTACATACCTGTATTTGGATATGTTCCACAAAAAGTGACTGGCATTCTACACGAGTAATTATGATTATTAAAATTTTAATGTTATTTCATAAATTACTTAAAAATCCTTTGGCATATACCAAATAAAAATTCCAAATTTACCAAAAAAACATTAGAATTTAATCGAATTTTGTCGTAAGACAAAGATTGATCACTTATTAGGTAGACGTCGTAAAACATAGGTAGTATAACGATTGCTCATTGTACAGCGTACTTAGACATAGGACTTATATTTAGAAGGTTCATGTCTATTCCACAAATAAAAATTTAGTTGAAAGATCATTTGGGAATCTCTTGCTGATTAAACGACAGCGGACATTAGGATTGTTAATTTCTTAGTAATTTAGAATTACTTATGAGCATTTAGCCGTATAATGTGCGTTACAACAATATTTATGGTCTTGGATGGTTGCCTGTTGGTTTTTCTTTACAATCTTTACTTCGAAGAGAATCTTTAAATTATGATCCGTAAAAATCGATAAAGCATAAGTCTTAACGATCGTTCATATCTTATTGATTTGAAGTTTAACCAGATGTTTTGTAATTATTGCTATTATTAATTATATTACAACCCATCTGGTTTTATTTAGATTTTATAATTGCTACCTAAATAAAGGTAAGAATTTCATAAATTTAAAATATAATATGATATTTAATTGGTTCGCTAAAGCGTTTATAGAATTAAAATTTTTGATTTGCTAAGAATCTAATTTTTCTTATCGGCCCCAATTAACTTTGATACAAATATTAGAGGAAAAATGAAATTAATGTTAACTTTTATTCAAATAAGTAAAATCAAAGTTAAGCACTAACTTAAATTGATGTGAATGTTATAATTATCAATCAGTAAAATATTATAAAAAGGTAATCTGGTGTAATTGACATTACTTCTGGCATAAATCACCATTTTATTATTAATTTATACCTTTGAAATTTTTCCATTGTTATTATTCCTACTTGCACATAGATTTTAAAATTGAATAAATTTAAAAATTCCTATAAATACAACATTTATAGTTTTAAACTTTTTCAAATTTCTTTTTGATTTTAATGAAGAAATTATAGACAAATGGTTAAAAAATAGTAGTTTAATAATACAAATGTTAATTATAAAATAAATTAAATTAATGAATATTAAAAGCAGACTACTAGGTTAAAATTAGAAATATAAATACATTCGATTATTTACTATTCTATTTATTTATTCGGTTATTCATTTATTATATTTAAAATTCAAGGAAAGTGTTGGAAAATTAATTCATTTTGTATTTGAAAAACATGCTAAATCAAATGTTATCCAATTATAAACACACCTGAATAAAGTCATCTGATTAATACAAATCAACGAATTAAAGTGAATTTACACACGATTTGTTGATTGCCGTCTGCTAGTCCTCCCCTGCATACAGCAGTAGGACGGATTCATTGTGATGACTAAACGGCATCTATCAGTGTTTTTCGTCTTTCTTTCGCGTCGGGCTTATATGATTAAAAAAATTCACGCGAAATGACATCATTAGTGATAATTTAAAAAAAGCATCAGAATTAGTTTAAAATTTTTAGTCATCTAAATACTTCGAAAAGTTAAATATGTACACTAATCGAAATTATAATCATTGTAATTAGGATAGTAGACGTTGTAGACATCGAACGTAACGAGAACCCTTGGTTTTTAAATGTTTACTTACAATATTTGTGTTGGTATCTAGACCCTGTTCAATCAAATTCTGAGCCAATAACAAACCGCTAGATTCCAATGCTTTAAATTCAGCTTCCTAAACATAATCAATCAAATAACTAAGTCTACGTATTTTATAATATATATAAATTAAAAATAATGTTAGATAATTATAAATAATAAATAATTATATTAGATTTTATACAATTTATATTTATAAAGGTTAGATAAAGCATTGAAATTTAAAATAAAAAAATCAATTTTTATGCATTAACTGATAAATAATATGCGATGTATACGAACAAGGATTATAGGTCATCAGGGGGAACTGTTATGATATGAGGTTTCAATCCCTATTCCAACAGCGCCAAATACATGCTAATGACGTATTTCTTCTTATAAAATTCGTTTATATAGTATCTTATACTAATACAAAGCAATTTGTTTATTATCCATATATAAAAAATTTTGGCTTAAAAGCTAAAATTTATTTTTATAATCAATAAAAATCTTCTATGTTGAGCTTTTTATTAAAAATATTACATCAATGGGATGCAGCGGCATCGATGCTAGCTACTGTATCTACAAATGTTTCATGAAATTATCGAGTGTCATTCAGCAACAGCGATGGCACAAGACCGACAATGTCAAAAAATGAATGAATTTGAATGTATTTTTCAATTTGGCTTTAAAAATATTCTGAAGATGTTACAAGGAATTAGCGAAATATAATTTAAAAAATCATTTTATTTTTCTAAAATAATAATAATTAAAATTGTAGAAACAACTGAACGACATGGGCTCAGCTTCCGAAAGTTCGTAGGCATACTGTCACGCCACAGCGCAATCAATGACCTCATCAAGCGCGCACTATTGTCGGCAGAGATTATATCTCGGCTGGAGCCGAAGTCACTCGCGCAACACGACGACGAGGCTGAATGGATTGCCTCTGATCCCATGGTCAAACGGCAGATGTTTGACATTGGACTTCACCTGCTCGGATACCTTAGCACCGAACCACCTTAATGCATCTGTCACTAGACCTGGAGCGGTAGCCAATTAAGTAGAGGCCAAGAAGCGTCGCAAATACGCCGATCTGAAGCCAATCTTCCATTTTGTGTCTGTTGCTGTAGAAACTTTTGATGCGTTGGATATAGAGGCACGCGACTTCATACGTGAATTAGATCAGCAAATAAGGGCAGTGACATTAGAGCGACGGTTTACATAATTCTTGATACAGAGACTGAGTGTTGCCATCCAGCGGGATAATACTAGATGCATTTTGGGCACAGCTGCAAGGACAGGAGACCGACAGGATTTGGATGTCGCGTATTATTTATGGTTTTTATTTAGCTTTTTATAAATACGTAATGTTATGTTCTCAAAAATTTTAGTGTGACAGTAGGGAACAAAGAATGAAAATTATATATATATATATATATATATATATATATATATATATATATATATATATATATATATATATATATATATATATAATTTGTTGTTACACCTGCCCTGGGACACACAATGGTGTACTCGTAAATAAATCACTATGTTTTCCTCATGAAGAGGCATAAACACCAGGCAGCATTCTATATATCCTCATCAGATCAAGAAATAGAACCGAATTATTCTCGCAATATTCAAAGTCGCTACGTATGCCCAGTCATCCTATGTGTGACGACAAACTTCAACAACGGTATACGCGTTTCGCTCTAACGGAGCTCATCAGTACCGTGACTTTAATAATCATCCATAGGCACCTTAACACACGCTTAAATAATGTTTAAAGCTCGAAAAAACAGAACTACCCTTAATCTGAATCATCAGAGGAAATTTAGCATAAGCTCTGTGCATGGCAGTGCGTATTGCGGTTTAACCATGCATCAGGCACTAAATTCCTTTTAATAGAAATGCTGTTTTATTTACAGGGACACTTTAAAGTGTACGAATATATAAAATATAATTTGTTGTTACACCTGTTTTTTCGAGCTTTAAACATTATTTAAGCGTGTGTTAAGGTGCCTATGGATGATTATTAAAGTCACGGTACTGATGAGCTCCGTTAGAGCGAAACGCGTATACCGTTGTTGAAGTTTGTCGTCACACATAGGATGACTGGACATACGTAGCGACTTTGAATATTGCGAGAATAATTCGGTTCTATTTCTTGATCTGATGAGGATATATAGAATGCTGCCTGGTGTTTATGCCTCTTCATGAGGAAAACATAGTGATATATATATATATATATATATATATATATATATATATATATATATATATATATATATATATATATATATATATATATATATATCCTAAACGTGTGGTACATCTGATAGTCTAGTAGGCAATTACTGAGATGCAAAATTTATTTTATACATTTATGTTATATGTTATTTTATAACCGTTATCTTTATGCATTTGACCGTGAATAATCAATACTTTGAAATTAGCGATGACCAGTAGTATCACGTATGTTAGTTCACAAATTAGACATGTCGTGAGATAAATAACAGATATTTTCTTACTTTATATTTAAGAAGTATAAAATATTCCTTTTTAATTACCAACTCTATACTTTTCTACCCTTTCACTCACAACTGAATAGAACTTCTTATTGAACAGAGATTTTAGTTTAATTGTTGCCTATCTAATAACATCTAAAAACACGGCTTTTAAAATTCCTATGTTTCGATGGTGAGATTTGCCGTTTTCAAGTCTATATGGAAGCGTATAATTTATTGTTCTAAAATCGAAATGTTTCTGACATTCAGTACGGTAAAGACAGTGTTTCTGACAGTCACTGATTTGCTTAGTGTTCAGTACATTGTAAGCAGTGTTTATAAAGCATGTTATCTCAGGTTAATAATTCTAAAGGTTTTGATTCAAAAGATTACTCACTGAGCTGTGAGAATAAAGTAAAGCACTTTTTAGTTTAACATTACGATTAATTATATGTTGTTCACTTATGAAAATTATTAACTGATCAAAGGAGAGAGTAAATATAAATTTAATTGAAATTGAATTTTCGATGGCTAATTGCTATCATCATCAGGATAAAATTATATGATTTTATCCTGACGATGATAGCAGTTAGCTATTGAAAATTCGATTTCAATGAAATGTCTATTCACTCTTTCCTTTGATGGGTTAATTATGATTAGTACGAAACATTTAAAATTGCTTTAGCAAGGTAAAGCAATGTGATAAAATGTGATATCACGATTGCTGCCCAAACGAGTTTTCTGCTTTATTTAGCTTGTAGTACCCGAAGTAAATGCTAATTCTGCTTAATTCGTTCAATTAGTATAGCTAACATTAAAAATGTATTAGTATACCTTAAAAAATCCAGTTTTTCTTCACTTTATATGTAGACTGTATTTAAAACTTACGTCTGTTCAATCCTGAATGAACCACCAATTTGCTACTTTCGACTACACTCGTATTAGACTTGATATAAATAAAAATTGTCATTTTTGGCAATTTGCTCTATTTTTATTTAAAAAAGAACCATGATATTCTTATTGGCAAGAACCCAATAAGGGTTAGTGATGTTTCGTGTTTATTAAATGCAGATAAGGGGCTGCTACCCCCGATTCCAAAATTAGCTAACCTGTGCATCATCAATTCAAAAAAACCAATAGAGAAACACAATCTCTTCTCAACCTTTTTGCGAAAGTTTGTATTAATTCATCCAAACAGGGTGTTGTTCAATTCAGTGAAGATTTTGGACAATACTGTAAGAGTTTCCTTCCCGAATGCCTCTTTATTAAAGGAATACAAAGATTATTTTGACAAGCACCTTTTGGACTCTGGTTCCATAACGTTGAAACCCCTTCAGTGCTCAGTTAAAATATCTAATTTTCCATTGTTTCTAACAGAAGAAGATTTGATAACTCTGAAAAAATTGTATGGCCTCCAATCAGTGAGGCAAGTCCTAGGTAAGGGGGGGGGCGACCCCCTCCCAGTGGCTTTTGCAAATACAGATCTTGATTCCGGTCTGCTTCTCTCTAAATCGTCAGCGAATCCTTTCCTAGGTTTTAACTTAGGATTCACTCTAATTGACGAAGACCGACTCACATTCCCACACTGTAACAAGTGCCATGCCTGGGGCCACTGGTACTCTACATGCAACAAGGCCTTGGTATGCGGTGTTTGTGGTGCTGGGGATTGTCAGTATGCTTTAAAAGGGGAAAGATGTCAGGCCTCCTCCTCTTGCGCTAATTGTGGAGGGGAACATCCGGCCTGGTCAAGGCGCTGCAGAATATTTAAAGAATATAAACAACTGTTTGTTAAGCCTAGAACCCCGATCAACTACGCCTCTGCTGCTGGTTCATCTGCCGACCGGATGTCAAACGCTGACATCATTCAACTTCTTGATAACCAGAAACGAGTAATTTTTCCGCAATTTCAAACAATGATTAAACCTCTGCTATCCTCTTTTGTAGGGACAACAGCTGTCCCCCATGCCTAACGAGCTTAAAACCCCCCACTCCAAGAAGAGGGGGGCTTCGGCCAGAACAGTCCCACCCCCCCAAGGTGGGGAAGATGATCAAGGATAAGAAGGCTTCTCTGGGAAATGAAGATATTGCCCTGGGGGGTACGACCCGCGACGGGGCTAGTGGCAGTGGGGGTAACCCTCCTGCACCTAGCTCTGTCTAGGTTGGCATCCCCCTTCCAACTAATTTAGCCCAATGGTGAGTAAACCTGAGCCTTTTTCACTGAATATTCTTCAGTGGAATTCGGGAGGTGCTTCTGCCCTTAGACTTTTATCTGGTAGAGACGCAGATGTTATAGTCCTCCAGGAGACGCGGTATATCCGTCTCCCCCAGGACATTACTCGATTTATCCCAAAGCAAATTTGTTCCCACTATACTCCGTACATAACCCCACCTCACTCCTCTTCATCTCAAGGACTCTTGACCCTAGTTAAATGCTCTTTAAGGTCCTCCCTACTGCTAAATTACTCTTGTCCTGCCCTGTCTTGTCTAGTAGTTTCACTCGTTAAGAACGGTAAACGCCTCAGTCTAGCCAACGTCTACATTCGTCCAGGAGAGATTCACAAGAACCGTGACCTTCTGGATGGTATTATCGATAGCGGCTATGACATTGTACTAGGTGACTTCAACGACAGAACTGGTCGTTGGATTAATGCTGCTCTCCGCAGAGCCAGGAACGGTTATCTTATTCACAAACCACCGTCCCCTACATTTCATTGCACATCAACGAATTCACTCCTCGACCTATTACTGCTCCACGAGAGATGGTTGTTAAAACCCTTCTGCACGGAGCAGTCGCGACAGCATCTGTCCACATCTCATGATCTAATTCGCTGGCGGATAGAGGAGGATACGCTGCTTCGGAGAAGATTCCACTTTGACCCGATCAGAGTGGCTTTCTTCCAAGCTGCTATCCAACGCTTCCCCCGAATTGGTAATGAGAATTTAACCGAATTTAATTCCTACCTCTCTTCGCAAGCTACCGCATTGCTTTCTACAACCTATAAAGGTCGAATTTTCAATCCCACTCCGACGAAACTCAAGGTTCTAGCAAAACTACTGAACCTCCCTAATCTCTCTTCTTCCGCCAGACAGACTCTCTCGAATGAATACTGGCGCACCAGATATTGGTTCCAGCTGAGTAGGGATAGGGCGAGCATTGCTCGTCTTAACCCTTCTCAGTCTTCCTTTTGGAAGATTTTCAAGAAGGAGAAGTTTGCTTGTTGGAGGGATAGGGCCTTGGGTTGGATCGGTAGAATTGGCCTTGATAAAGTTTTAGAAGAGTCACTTGCCTTACACAACTATGGAGCCACTCAATCTCCGCAACCAATCCCGCCTTGGGGAGACTTCAGGAGTAGAGACTTATCTGTCACAGATATTCTCAACGCCTGGGGGCCTCTTCCAAGCACCTCCAAAACCGTCGCTCCACTCTCTTCTCGTGTCTGTCAGCTTTTGACAACCGATCAAAGAAGGGAGGTGGCCATCACAATGCTATTAGCCACCCCATCCGATGTAGCCGGCATCAACATTAGCAAGAGAATTTTTATTCCAAAAAAGTTTCCGGTCTCTTGTCCTAAAGACCTACGGCCCATTTCGATTCAAAATTCCCTCGTATCGATCTACGAAAAAGCGCTTGCGCGTAGAATCCGCGATCATCTGATTAGGCGAAATTTAATCCCACCTGGTTTCCATGGGTTTGTCAAAGGTCGCTCGGTCCATTCAGCAGTTAGTGAAGTGCATCGGTTTTGTCAGGAGAACAGTCATCAGCTAGCTGTGGCAGTTTTCCTTGATTTTTCCGCTGCATTTGACCGCATCTCCATTCCATTTGTTATCTCTTCTCTCAGGTCCCTCGGGTTGCCTGCGAGAATTGTTAACAGGGTGGAGATACTGCTGTACACCAAGCGATTTTATTATGATGACGACCCTGATGCGCGTCAGTTCTACCCTATTACGGGTGTGCCTCAAGGTTCACCACTTTCTCCAATCTTATATCTTGCTGCCTCAATTATTCTATTTAAAATATTTAAACAGCGTGATCAACGTCTAGTGGTGTACGCTGATGACACCACAGCCCTGTTCTCTAGACACAGGTGCAAAGACGAAGTTTCTGACATCACCCGCTTCTTTTTAAGATTAAAAGACCAGTTACTCGTATCCAATCTTATTTTAAACTCTGCCAAATCGCAGGTGGTTGTCTTTCATGGCTCCCCTGCAACCAAGAAAAAACTTAAGAGACTAGCACTCTCTACGCTCTCCTCCATATTTGCATCCGAACCACTCCCTGTCTTCACAAGTCGAGTAAAATACCTGGGGTTCACCGTTTCGGTGAACTGGTCGGCGAAAACCGACCTGGATAGACTCAAACGTATCATGAAGAAAGCTAGGTGGGCTCTGAAACGGGCCCAGCATCTGTCGTTGAATGGGAAAACCCAGGTGCGCCTTTGGGGTACCTGGGCTATCTCGGGATTAGTCTTCTTCTCAAGAGGACGTCCCCCAGAGCAAAGGCTAAGGTTTCTTAAGCTCCTCGTCTCTCGTTTACCCAACATCGTCCGCACCGATTGGATTCTTCGGGAGGTGAAAGACCCCGGGTGGTTCAATCGGAAAGCGGCGTGCTGGATTGGTTGGTGGGCTCAGATCCCCATTGATTTGAGGCCTTAATAGGAAGAAGACAAAGAAATTGTTGACCTATTTTTTCTGTTGACTGACTGTTTATTTTTTTTTCTAACGGACTTCTTGTTAAACGACACTTCCATTTATGTATTTTTATTAATAAAGTCTTATTATCAAATTAAATATGTTAATGTCATGGATATTTTAAACGAATATTTGATATCAGTAAGTTCAAATAAGCTAGATCAAATTACATATATAAAATGGTAGCACACTAATTTACTTTTTTAATGCCTTCAATGACAGGTAGTTGCCTTCCCATCATATTGCTGCTTTTCATGTACACTTCCTTTCTCTTCGGTCAAATATCTATATACTTGATCTATATAGAGAAGTGGCCGTGGCTAATTAAAGATTGTAACTGATGGTAGAATGATCATTCTTATTGTTTACGAGGCGAGGTTATTTTATCTGTCAATGATAGCTTATGTTCTGAAATAAAAAAACAGCCAAAAAAATTGTTTCCTCGTCATTTTACAAATGTGGGAAATCCAAATATGGGAAATCCAAATGTGGGAAATCCAAATGTGGGAAATCCAAATGTGGGAAATCCAAATGTGGGAAATCTAAATGTGGGAAATCCAAATATAAAATCCAAATGTGAGAAATCCAAATGTGGGAAATCTAAATGTAAGAAATCCAAATATGGGAAATCCAATTTGGTAAAGTAGTAAATGGGCTTTATCATTGTATTGGATTAGTGCAATGATATGTAGGAGTGCATTTCGCGTCTTTATTTGAGAGGAATCACCGCATAATGTAAGGAACGATAAAACAAAAGTGTGTGAGCACTTGGTGAAATTGCTTGTTCAAGCAGCTTTGCTTATTGATACTAGTTCGTCAATTTTTGTGGACAAGCCAATATTCACGTTGTAATCACACAACAAGTCAGTTTCATGATTGCATCAACTACTATATATTTTGCCTTATAGTTTGTTAGCGTTATTGCTCGGTTGCTGAAATCAGTAGGTGATTTAAAATTTATTCATTTTAAAATCATTCCTTAATTTAGAAATTATAAGGGTTTTAAGAGTATACTAGTGACTCCAACGTTTTTATATTTCCGATTTGGTAAATAACAAATATGGCTACATTTTCAGCATTTAAAATTACATGATTTACTTATAAGAATACCTATTTAGTTCCTTTATATTAAAGTATTGCGCAACAAATGAATATTGTGGATATTTCAGGTGTAAATCTAATATCAGTTAGTCATTTGATCTAATTAACTTGGACATAGTGAGACTATTTTAATTTACTTTTATGAATAATGTTTTCCTATCATGCTATCATTAAGATGACTAGAATTTTATACTTTTGTATTAAATGTACGGATGAATAACCACAGAGATTAATGCTTCATTCCCAATTACTAGGGCAGTCTTTACATTGACGATATAAATAATATCATTACTGCTGTATGCCGCATCACATGCGGTAAAATTGCATTAGTAATTTTATAATTGAAACTAATAAGAAATTGAAATGTTATTAATATGTAAAACTTTGAATCCTTTTATATTATTTATTATTTTGTAAGAGTTTTCAATTAATTTTTCCATACAGTAGGAATTTCATATTTAAAAAGAAAAAATAGTAATAATAGAATGTAATTACATTTTCATAAACTGATATTTTTCCTTATAGTGGTATTCTATAAATAACAGCACACTCTTGAATAAATATTTTTAATGTACGTTATCGAATTAATGATCAAAAACTACGTGTCAATTGAAAATAATACTTAAAATTCATACACGTTCTTGTAATTTACTTTTTACAAACTGCAAAAATATGAATATGCTAATATTGATCGACAATCGAATTATAAGTGTCTTATATATATTTGTTTACTTTACTTAATGCCAATTAGTATAAAATAACTGACCTGGAAAATAACTGATTTTTGTCATAAAATTAACTGATTTTGATCAAGTTTTAATTAAAAATTTTTGAGCAATATCAATAAAACACTATTTTATTATTATGAAAATAAGCGACGGGGCATAATGACAGGGTCAACATTATTTATGTTTAAACAAATATATTCGTCATTTAATCAAGGCGCAATAGCGTATATCTATAAATTATTACTTCGTTAACTAAACCGTTTTACAAGATGAATATTTTTAAAATTGTAAAATATTGTGAAATATTGTCTATTGTAATGGACACAACGTCTTTAATTTATCTTTACTTTGGTTTTATAAGTCTCAAAGGAAATGCTGCAATAGAAAACATTACAAAATGAACAAGCATGTTTTAATTAGCTTTGGTTCCGTTTGAATAACTATTTCGAAAAGACGATTCAAATTATCGTTTTTAAATAATTATAATAGAAACAAATCTTACAGATATGTCGCAAGGCAAATCTGTCTTGCAATTGCTGTTATTTGTGACCTTGTTCGAAGTGTCTGCTGGGAAACTTATTTTGTTGTCCCTATTTTCTTCTCCTTCGACATCCATTCAATTAATCTGAAACTAAATTCCAGCATAGAGGTGGGTGTCAATTAAATCACATGGATGTTGTATAACAGAAAAACGTATATATATATGTATGGCTCACTCTTTTAAAACTATTGTGCTACATGTAATTGTAATTTCATGTAATGATATCATATTCGATTATTGCTGTTATAAAAGCAGTATGTGTTTAACTGCAAGCTGAATTAGCTGGCATCCACTTTATTGAAGTTAAACAATCACAGGCAAGTACAATAATAAAAATTTATAAATTCAGCTCAAATTATATCTCCTTGTAGCTGAATACATAGATGTTATTACGAATTAATTGTAAACAGATTTAAATATGCATGATATTTCAACTCTTGTTCAGCACTTAGAGTGAAGTACCAGGATTTGTAATACAATGAACGACGAATGTTGCTTGTTATAGAGAAGGCACTTATTGCTAATAATATTTTTAGATGTTATTTAGATATGTGAATTATTTAACTGAGAAAAGGTTTTCCACAACTGTATGCCCTGGAGAGTTCTTATATAGTTCATTTTTCTACTTTAATTGAAAGAAAAGTGGACAAAGCAAGAATGTGATGATAATTTCGACGTGTTCTAATTTTATTTTTACTTTTAACCATTCAAATGCAAATGCACTCGGCAAATGTTTTCTATTAAAAGATGACAATAAGGAAGCCTGACATTAAATATATTAAGACATTTGATAATTATGTTGCACATTTTGCAGCAGCAGCTGCTGCTCAACAAAATGTGAAGTAAAAGTGACGTTAACCATCGAATAGCACGTACATCCAGAGCATTACATCACAAAGACAAAAAAATGAACATCATGTAACTGAGCAATTATATATATACATATCACTTTTCTATCCTAAATGGGGTGGTAATATGGTTCAGAGTTAAATAGTAGGTGCAGAGTTAAATAGTAGAGGGGGACTGCGCGTTTAGTCTCTACTATCGCAGATATTCCAAACAGCTGGGGAAATGTAATCTCTATATGTTGCAGCTACAAAAAGCACACGAACAAATAAGCAAGTAAAAGCACACGACACTGTGAAAACACGTAGTTCCATTACAGTTATCGAAAATGCAAGCACCGATTAAGTGTGAACAATTTGGCCAAATCAGCATTCATCACAGAATTGATAAAATAGTCAATCAGATTCGTTATTAAAATCCAATTGCACGTTGTGTTAAAGGTTATCTTGAAGATCTAATGGAGAATCAATTCAAAAACGACTATTAAAATGTAAGCATTGAACAAAGAAAGCAATAAATTTGTCATTTATAAGATGACATTGTCAATTATTAATTTCTCAAATTAATAGGTTAATTCATATATTTGGTAGCATTTCGATCAACAAATTGTAATGTCACATTTGTAATTAATTTAGGCTCAAAACCAAAAGAAATTGTCAGCAATGGAATAATGCTTTTATGCAATAAGCTTTCTTACTTTTCACCACAGGGCAATTAACAAAACATACATTGTTAAAACATCCATTTGTATTAATAAATTTAATGAAACAAAGAAAATTCAAAGTTTTAATTTGGTACACAATTAATAGTTTGCCAGCTCGCTGTTGGCAGCAAAATTCTGTTTTGATTTATTGGAAGTAACATTTTTGCCTTGTAATAAAAGTATTCTGTCTTATTTAAATTCAATGTTATATTAAATTTAATTGTTATTTTTAAATTATATAACTAGTTCAGTTTCCAATTACCGTAAAACAGATAAATCAAAATCAAAAAACCAGACGACAGCAGAATTCATAAAATTGGCAGTCACAAACAAAGTCACACCCAAAGTTTAAAATGGAAGTATATCGTTAAATATATTAAGATATTTGATAATTATATTGCACATTCTGCAACAACGATTGTTTAAAAAAACATTTAATGATTTAAATGATCTGCATGGCCAATTATGAATTAAGACATCTATAGCAAAACCATTATGTGTCCGCTACTTAGATGATATCTTTATGATAAGCCCCAATGATGCAGATATCCTGAATACTTTTATCCGAAACTTGAACACCTACGGACCGCTTAATTTCACATATATGTACTGAAAAAATTTACATTTACTTGATTGTAGAATAACTTCGGAGGATAGCATTATATGATCTATCAACAACATTATAGAAAAACACCAACGTAAGGTTTATTACAATTACGCTAATAATGCTCAAAGTGGTACTGTTAGACGATCGATTATATTCAATGAAATGCTGAGCTTGTGACGGTTATGTAGTAGTGAACATAATTTTGTTCAAAATTTGATTCTACTCAAGAAACATCTAATTACGAGGGGTTATCACAATTTGATAATACACAAAAAGTGAAGATTTGAAAACATCCGCGCATATTTTAATTTATAAAGAAAGACTAAAATGACGAAGAATATCCTGCATTCATACTTTTTCATAACGGTTTTAGAAACTTAAGTGAAATATAAAACACACATGAACGTTCAAAATTACATAAAATTGTAGACAGAGAGCTTAAACTGTATTTTGAATTCAACAAAATCAGTAACATGCTAATTAAATCCAGAATCTATTAGGAACGATCAGTATCTGACTCCAGACAATGCTCAAACTGTAAACGACGAAGATGTGCAAAGTATAGTTCTATCAACGAAACATCGTCATTTAAATGCAAATCAATAAACATCTATTATCCTATCAAGGATAAGAATACTTAAGCTACGGCTAATATCGCTATATTGGTACGTGTAAACAGTTCGACGCATAGTCCATTGGCGAATCGTCTAGAAACCTGAACTTACGAAACAATGATCGTAGAACAAACATTAAAGCATTGATGACTAAAATTACGAATACCAAAAATAATTTAATTAATACCCAAGAGATAGAACAAGAACTGTGTTTACACACGGATGGTATAGTAAAATATGTTGTCGAAAATAATAGAGGTGATGATCACTTGAATACACAGCTATAAGTAGTGGTCACAATGACAAGAACAAGCGCCAAAAATTCGAAAGTATATGGATCTATCAACTTATGATTGACCGTGATATTGGTGCTAATACTAAAAAATATTGGAAAATATCAAAGATAAACATGGATAAAATTTTAATGGATTCTTCCAGAGTAATGACACTAACAAAAAAGTTGAATAAAAGACTAACTAAAAGGTTGAATTTGTGTGTATATGCGTGTTTGTTGATAAAGTATAAACAACCTGAAACGTTCAAATAAATCATTAATTTTTTGGGATTTCAAAATCTAGTTTTTAAGGTGTTATATTTATTCAATATAAAATTTGAAGCCAGAAAAATAATAAGATTTTTCAAGAGTTTTCAATATTGTTTTGTAAATTGTATATACAATTGTGAGCTACAATTGACAAAGCAATAACGAAAACCTCTTAAAAAATTTCTCTTATTTCTTGATTGAAATTTTATATTGAATATAAATAAAGTCTGTGGATGACTAGAGGACAGAATACAAAAACTATATATAGTGGTGGTGGTGTTAATTTCAAATCTGAATATATATAGGTTTTTCCTGTTTATATTCAAACTATACATAAAAACTATATATACTAAATATATAGTATAGTATATATTATATAGTATATTATATATTATATTAATGTATATAGGGTTTTGCTGTGTTGGAGAACACGTGTTAGTTGTTTATGCCTGGATCTCTATCCAACATTAACTGCCCTGTCACATGCATTTCTGCTCGTTTTCTATGCGATTCTCTCTTTTCTTTATCTAATACTACGTAATTGAATCACTCTTCGTTACCATGGGATAGAGTATGATCTACTACTTGGTCAGTTACCCGTTTATGTTTTATCGAAACGACGATTGTTTAAACGCAGATTTAGCTACCTTTCAGTCTCTCCTACATATTGTGCACTGTAATTACTGCAACTGACTAGGTAAATCGCATCTTCAGATGCACATGTTGTTCCCTTTAATTCTATATTTACAGTTAGTTATATTACTTGTGTATTCATACGAATTGTACATATTTTTACAGCATTTGCATCGACGCTTTTTACACGGCCCACTCATACTAGTCGCTCTAGAAAGGTTATCGATGTCTAGTTGTGATCGATTTTCGATTTGATTGTGTTTCTTTCTAGTGCGAAAGTAGATCTCAGGCTGATTACTGCGTGAATTATAGAATTCACTTGCTCTTCTAATATAGTTATTTACTTTCTTCGGTACTAAGCCTAGAGATGGGACAAATTCCAACCGAACATAATTCTGTTTGCGGTTTAATTAATCAGAATCGGTTTTTGTCACAAACTGTCGAGCTTTCTGAATATGCTGATATATCCTTCTGTAGGCATATACTCTTTTCTTTAGATCATCGCTCAGTTGATTTAAATTTCTTTCTCTGGATGATGACAGCGAACAGTTTTTATGATTCAAAGTGCTTCATTAAATATCATATCGTTTTTATCCTTTTGGGATGTGCACTTAGCGCGTGCAGGTACGCTGGCTTCCATGTTGGCTTTCTGTACATGTCTGTCTGAATATTCTATGAGCTGTCGAAACTTATCTCTAAATCTAAAAAATATATTTTGTTTCCATAGCTTTGGGTAAATTTTAATGTTCCGACTTTGTTGAAACTAAAACCTCGATGTCTGTTTTTTCTGAGACGATCATAATGATATCAGCGGTGTAGATATACATTTCTGTATATTAATTTTCAGCTCACAGATGCAATCAAGTACAATTAAAAACATTCATTGCGAGTGGCATCACGAAAAACCAGTGATCCGGCTAGCGGATCTCGTGGCTTTGCTCGCAGGTTATTTAAAGCAGCCTCGACCCGAGTGATGAGCTCTGCAGTGTCTTCCTTGGTAAAATTATTTTCCTGCCCTAGTGTCATCGTAACATCAGGGGTCGTTTGTTGGATCTTGCTGGATTGTAGATCGTGTACATTGCGCTCTAAGCGAGCAATGGCGTGCATCATTTGTTCAAGCATGTTCTGTTGTTCAGGTAGCATTGTATCAGATGATGGTGACGCTCTGAAGACTGAGATGTTTGAGGTTGATCGTTCCGTTTTGAGACGAGTCTAAAATTTTCTGCTGTCTTCCTTCCTGCTTTCAATGGCGATGCTTGCACAAGTTTGGAGGAGCAAATTTCAAGGTATTTATACCCTGAGAAATTGGCACGTGATTACGTGTGGGAAGTAAGCTGTGCTCCTGTGCAAGATGGTAGAAGACAGATAATGGAGTTATGATAATTTTTTACTGCATATTAAGTATATTATACTTCAAAAGTTGTTTCGACAGCATAATTAATCAGTAAAGTTCTTTGAAAAAAGAGGCTATCTGTTTTATATCTAGGTAATTACAAACTTATAATCACTAGATGGTTAAGCGGAATTTAAACCAGATTCAAGGAAGTATGTACTACTTGCCAAGAAAGAAGAGATAAATATTCAGTAATGAACAGTATACCTCCGATTATTGTCAGATGTAGCAAGTAATCTAATGTGACAAGTATTGTATTAATATTGTATCACTAGAATGACTAAATACTCAATAATAGAGAACATATTTCAGTTATGTCAATAGAGTATAGTCATTCTGCTATCTATAGTAAAGAGAGGATAAATGCAACCACCAAAACAAGCCTATAGGGGGTAAACAACTGGTCAAATATAACCCCTACCAGTTTGTTCGATGATTAGCATTTGGAATAAAAGACTTTATCTGAGAGCGTACGCCTATTCAAAGTGTAGGTTGATCTCATGACCCCAGTCTACTTGAGCGCCGTTTTCTCAGATATTTTCTTTACTCTTTCCTCTTAAACTAGTAGACCAAAAAACTTAAAAACAAACCTGCTTACTAAAGGTAGAAAAAAAGAAATAGTTTTCTTTTTATTTACAACACAAAAACGATATCTCTTCTATTTCCTCTTTTTCTTAGAGAGTTGTGGCTTACCGCTTTGTGTTCTTATCGCCATATTATCGTTCCGCGAGGAGTATATATGTTGCGTGTAAGGTTGAAGCTGTTGTAGCCGATTGAGATCCAGGTCAATCCGTCTGGCAAAATCGGCAACCACCCCAGTTACACTAGGTAACTGAGGTGCCACCGCCTGCCATCCATGGGTAACTGTCATAAAGATAGTTACCACTCGACGGAAGAAGAGCTGATACCATTCCCTTGCCACGTTATATTCAAGCTCTTCCTCCGTCATCGCTTTCAACATCCCAAGATAGGCGGCCAGTTCATGAGTATCTCGTGGCTTTGCTCGCGGGTTATTTAAAGCAGCCTCGACCCGAGTGATGAGCTCTGCAGTGTCTTCCTTGGTAAAATTATTTTCCTGCACTGGTGCCATCGTAACATCAGGGGTCGTTTGTTGGATCTTGCTGGATTGTAGATCGTGTACATTGCGCTCTAAGGGAGCAATGGCGTGCATCATTTGTTCAAGCATGTTATGTTGTTCATTTTTAGTATAACATATCCGAAAAAACATTATATCAGACGAGTGTTATCTATTTGAAATATATACATATCATATCTATAGTATTGATGAGTTATATATTATTATAGTAGTGTTAATTTATTATATATAATGATGGTGCATGAATGTGCTGAGTAAACAACGTTCCAGGATTTCTTACGGAATACGGCATATTTAGAAAATGATGTTGATAGACTGACTTTGATTCAGGTTTTTCAGTCACCATATTACTTCTAGACGACCACTTTAGCACCGAAATGATAAAGTATTCGGCAACACCCATCAGTAGAATGGAGAACCCACTCGATGGACCCTTAATGGATACTGCATGTATAATAGTGATGCATGAACTTCTGCCTAGTGTTTCAGGATGGTCTGCACAGCAATTCGATCTGGCAAAGAGCGTGAGTCTCAGTCATTTAAGCCAAGTGTCGGAAACGCCTTCTTTCAAAATGCTACACAGGCAACCGAAACGACCAGTGGGTACTTCATTCTACTGAAAGTGTTGCCGAATACTCTATCATTTCGATGCTAAAATACTTGTCTAAAAGTGACGTAGTGCCTGAAAGTCGTGAATCGAAGTTCAGTCTACCAAGCAACACTATTTTCTATATATAATTGTACAATCAGTTAAATTAATAAACAACACAGATAAGGATATATTTTTCAAAATACTAGTATCGGCTGATGCCTTCTTCAGTTACTATCGCTCACCAGCAGTTATGATGTAACCATCGCTCAGTGAGCGATGGTTACTGAAGAATGTATAAGCCGAAACTAGTTTTTTTTGAAAAATCTATATTTATCTTTGCTGCTTCGATAATTTTAATTATTGAACAATTATAAATCGAATCTGAATGGAAAAAAGACCACAACATGCGGCTCAAACAACAAATTATATATATATATATATATATATATATATATATATATATATATATATATATATATATATATATATATATATATATATATATATATATATATATATATATATATATATATAATTGTTGAAAATAGATCTAGGCTCTAAGAGATTTGGTATATATAATAGAAAGAAAAGAAGTTTTTTTTGTCAAACGTTTCATCAAAATATTTGCTTTCAACACGGAGGAAAGCAAATATTTTTTGCTGAAACATTTGACAAATTAAATTTTTTCTCGTTTTCTTCGGTATTGTGATTTAAAAAATCTATCATATATTTCAAAGTGTTTATATAAATATTAATATATCATGTTTTAATTGTTTTGTAATCAAGTATTTGTAATATCACCAGTTAGCTTAGTTAATATAAGTTATTAACTAAGCTACAGCAATTATATAACCAAAATAATCAATCGATATGGTGATAAGTGAAATAACATTAAAGTTGTTCAACAACTTTAATGGAGAACTGCTATGAGGAACAGGTCCTCATAGCAGTTCCTTTAACATAGCAGTTCCTTTAACGAGGAACTGCTATGCTATAAGGATTTGGCCCCTAACTCCTCTACCCAACATAGCAGCAAGGCCAAATACATGCTAATGATGTATTTCCTCTGATAAAACTATCTAGTATATTATTCTAATACAAAGTATATTATTTATTATCCATCCATAAAAATTTTCCGCTAATGATTTTAAATTTATTTTTAATATTATTGTGTTGATTTATATATTTTACTATTTTCTGTTTGATGGTATTTTTATAGTAACCTAGTTTAAAATATGCATCTATTAAATTATTTAAATAATTTTGAAGAAAACCAATATCGTTACAAATTGTTGCAATTCTTAAAATTTCATTATTTAATGTATTATATTTTATATTATATGGTATGCATGAATGCTCATGCAAAAATGTTTCTTGTAAATTTAAATATGTCATCTTTACGATATAAATTAAAAGTAATTTTAATTGATGTTAATTTAATGTTCATATCTAGATATATACTTTCTTTATAGTCAATATTGGTTTTGTTAAGAATAACGCTACCTGGATAAATATACAACGTATTTTTAAGAATTGCAATATAAAAATTGCACCCAGAAATTTAGATTTATTTTTTAAACAGTTATGAACAAATTCATATTCTATAATACTTAAAAATATGTCAGCTATATTAAGGCTACTATTACCTCCCATTGGAACACATTTTATTTGTTAAGATATAGATATCCCTACCTTCAAATAATTTTGATTTATTAAAATATTTAAGGACTCTAATAATTCAATCTAATCCATATATTTATATTTACTTGATGGTTTAAATTGTGCTAGATATGCGTTATAGTTATTATAACATATATATGTATATCTTTCTCCAAATATAAGATTATTTAATTTTTCTAATGCATCTTTAATATCTGCTAAATCTAGATTTGTATAAAGCGAACTAAAGTCGTACGTATTTATATTCTGAAAATATATTCCTTTTGTGTGTTCTAAAAATTCTTTTGTAGAATTAATACTGAAATAGTGTTTTATACCAGTATTAATCTCGATTACCCTACAATATTCTTTGAAGTGTGCTTTAATTACTTAAAGTATTTTATTCATATAAACCGAAAGTCGTTTTAATGTACATTTAAACACACTACATATGAACCTAGGTTTTATTGGATTTTTATGTAATTTTGGATTCCAATATAATATAGGTATAGTTTTATTATCTGATTCAACCTTTATACCCTTTTTATCCATTATAGAACAGTGACTTGTAATAATTGTTTCTAAACTCAACTCACTACGTTCATATGTTAGATTTACATTTAAATCACTAGAATTAACCTCTTTCATTAGTATATCATAATAAAGCTTTTTGCATTTGAAGACATGGTTATTACTAGCTTTATCAATAGTTGTTATTATATAGTTATCCTTTAATTTAGTAAGTTCTTTATACATATCTTTATTAATTTTATCTTTCCTTTTATAATTGTTTGTTATTTTCATTTTATTTTTAATTTTATCAAATATATAATATTTCCAAATTTTTATCTTAGATATATTCGAGCTTTCACTATTAATCAGCTTACTAAAGTAATCATTTAAGTTATTATATAACAAACTGTAAATTTTATTTTTGTCGTTGTTGTTATTTAATCTATATTTATACCCTTTTGATAGCAGCTTTCTTAATTCACAATTTTCAATTAATTCTAGATTATGGGTACATATATGTTCATTTATTTTATCAAAACTAAGACTTTTACAATTGCATTCTGTTTCCATTATGTTTCTAATATTATCGTTACATATTGATTTTAATTCTTTATAATTTCAAATTTTTCGTTCTAATGGTGGTAGAAGTTTATACCTTATTTTAGGAATATATTTACTTAAATCTGGCCCTTTTATTTCTTTACTTTTAGAATTATTTAAAAGTCCGGCTATATTTATGTTATCTATACATTTATTAATGAAGTTTATGGTTAATGTATATTTTCTATTGTTATTATTTACATTTATTGTACGATTATGGTATTTTGTATTACAATAACTGTCTATTATACAACTTAGCCTATCATAGTCGTTAATTAATTTTTGATTTATTGAACATATGATATCTTTAGAAAAACTTCTTATATTTACATAAAGATCTTTTAGCTTATTATCACTTAAAAGTTGTTTTAATATTTCTAATTGTTCATTTATATACATATCTTTTTTAATATTTTTAACTCTATTTTTCCTATTCCTTTTATCACCATGACTTCTTGGTTTGCGTTTAACTGGATTATTATAATATAGTTGTTTATTATGTATTATACTACTTCTGCCAATTCCTTGTACCACGTCATTCAATCCTAATGGGTACATGGAATTAAGCGTTTTAATCCAAAAATCTTCTCTTTCTAATAGTTTTTGATTTAATATTGAAATGTTTTCTTCGATAATATGTTCTAAAATAAATAATTTACAGTTTTTAATATCATGTCCTATTAATCTCATATGTTTATGAAATATAGTTTGACTATTATGCTGTATATTATATATGTGTTGCCTAAACCTAGTTTTTAACATTTGATATGTTTTTCCTATATATTGCAATCCACATGTGCATTGTATTAGATACACTACACCTGCGGTATTGCAGTTACAATTATTATTAATATTTAATGAAAAACATTTGTTTGTCGTATTACTTACAATACAATTAGTATTATTTATAACATCACAAACTATACAATTTTTTCTGTTACTTTTAAAAAATCTAAAATTAAAATCATTAGTACTTACGTATTTTTTCAATCTGGTTGAGTACATGTAACTTTTGTTAAGTCGTAATTTTTAACGTTGCTTTTTCGGTGTCGCCAACTAGTTTAGTTGACTCAAACTAAACTTATAATGGGCCATCTAGCAGCATCTATCAGGAGGCTGCTCTGCTTAAGGCGGTTGCAGGCTAGAACAAGATCTATAAAGATCTACCGCCTTCACTCCACGCGCTACGCGACCTGGCTATTGGTCATTACCTGGTCTCTTAACAATTACGTTTCTAATTTAGAATAACGAATATATAACACATTTCTCGTATAATATATCCGTGGAAACATTATAACAAACAAGTGTTATCTATTTGAAATACATACATATCATTTATATATTTTTACTAAAGACGAGGTGATATACTTGTAGTAAGAATTCGGTTCAAACTTATTTTACCCACATTGACATACACAACCCACTGGAAATACACCGTTAAACAAAACAATCACAGGTTACGATCAACTAGTTAACCTGAACTAATGTATGATCGGCATGGGATACCCAAAGGTAAATCTATAACTGCAGCTAGACACGGGGAGCATCTTTAGTGAACTAACCATTTCGTGCAGTTATTGAGTTTGTGAAGACGGTATTGCTTAGGATTATCCCACTTAAAGATGATGGATACGCTGTGAGTCAAGAATATGATCCACATACAAAAGCAAGGTCAAGTGCATTTCGTAAGCCGTCATTTAAATCGCTCTATAATATAAATCTGTCTTGAGGGATAGAGAGATAGAGTCGACGGACACTTATTTATCGAATTCATTTCGTATTCTGTTTCAAGACACTCAAACAAAGTATCATCACACATCGTTGTTCTTTGAATGTGGTCCACGTATGCTGAAGGGATTTGGTGATACAGGTGTAAAGTACTTGTAAATCAATATCGTCTATCTCATATAAGCGGGTGTATTTTTATGACTATGGATACGTTTGATGAAAGATTTATGCTGACAAAATCGATATTTCCAATCTCCAAGCCAAAGAACGCCGTATTTGAAAGATTTATGCCCAATTTAGACAAAAGCTTTAACGAATTTTGCTGATTATCATACATGCATAATGCGTGGCATTTGTGCGTGCTAATGTAGAAACTATATTTTGATCATATCTCTCGAGTAAAGAAAATGCGTCTCGAACAGCGGTGACCGTACCGACATTTTTATATGCTGACCGTACCATCAGCATATAAAAATTACTGAATTGGTAAGGAATCATCGCGAACGCGGTTTATAATTGGGAGAGTAACGGCGGCGTAGGTGGCCATAGCTACCAAATCTCCTTGAGTAAAACCCTCTTGACAATTTATCGTCTCATCACAAATAATTAGTTCCGGATCATCACGGTATATATTGTTCAAGGTAACATCAAGTGCAGCGCATATTCGCGTCATATTTTTGAGCCCTAGTTGACGATTGATAAGATTAAAAGCATTGTCAGCATCTATTGTCAGTAAAATATGATCAGGATTTGAGTGAAGGATATACTTTACAGAATGTATCACGCATTCCGTTCAGGCACTTTGACCAGCTTGTGGGTTATCACATATTAGTTGCGACTGGGGTTGTGAAATCT
The DNA here is from genome assembly GCA_012934845.2 of Pomphorhynchus laevis. Taxonomy (NCBI): domain Eukaryota; kingdom Metazoa; phylum Acanthocephala; class Palaeacanthocephala; order Echinorhynchida; family Pomphorhynchidae; genus Pomphorhynchus; species Pomphorhynchus laevis. The sequence goes on from WNNJ02003697.1 coordinate 110,604, forward strand.
GTGGGATCGATTTAGACATTATACGCCAGCTTACATCACCGATTCCAATTGGGCGAAAGCCTCTTTGCTTACTCATGGCAATTATACAGCTGCATGATAAAGCTTTCATTAAATTTTAGTTATTGTTTCCGTTGCAAAGTGTTTGGCATTTTGGGTTAGCGCAGATGAGAGATTTATCGAGTTGGCACCAAACCCATTAAGCATGGTTGACCAAGAAAGAGCTTATATTCTGGATGAACTTGAGCTGCCTTTTATCATTTGGCTTGTGATTGCAATCATATCTTCATCTGTCTTCGAAGATGGACAGGTGAAACACTGGATCGTGATAACAGTTTTCGCTCAACAAAATGTCCTCATTAATAGGTTTGACACTCGGGTGTTTGGCAATTAATATATCGTGTACTGGTGTTGTGCTGATCGAGTTGGTAGCAAGAAGTGAAATTCCTAAGCCCTGTCCATTATCTAATGATTTCATGGCTGTAAATAACCAACCAGATTGAACTTGGTTAATAAAAACCTTTTTCCAGTTGTACATCTCAATGTTTCTCTATTTTAAATAACGATGCACCTTGAAGATAAGAGTTTCATCAAATAGGTCTGATAATTTGTGATCGAGCCATAATTTCATTCTTCTGGCTAACGTTGATTTGATTGATTTATAGTTATTAGTAAAGGTCGTTGTAGAACAATGTGCCCGAGTATAATTGCGTCCAGGAGAATATCAGATGAAGTACATAAGTCGTTGTAAATCCGTACTAATTCGTTTACAAAATCGTGAGTGTTGGCATTTTGTCAGGCGAAATATATACGGTATCCATATTTACTATTTCAAAGATGTACCCGATTGTAACCTTGCGATCATACTGAGTTGAATTCAACGAAATCAACTGTAAATTCCTTGCATCCACAACCTGATTGATTCGAAAAGCGGCATTTGTATGGCAGGGAGATTTTCTATGATCAGATGAGGGACCATGTAAGACGATTGCTTGAGTTAAATTTATTTTCGGGTCATTATGAACTGATTTGTTGATGCAGTTCGGTGCATGACAGTTGATGCATGTTGCTTTAGATTTTGCACAGCGGAATCCTTTCCAAACCACAGTCGGCTCATTACATGTGAAGCATCTTGTATTTGTTAAAGGGTGTCCTCGCGGCATTGTAGATCGTTTATAATTATAAAATATTTTTGAGGTGCACACCTCGGGAGGAACCTGAGCGTACGGCTTCGTTTAAGCGTGTGATTAAAGTTTGCATGATATATTGTAATCAGCTTAATAATCAGAACTTTTAATAATCAGAATTTTTATTGTCGTTGTTTGTAGCTGGTTGTCGTTCCACAGCTGGTTCTCGTTCAAAAGTTTCCGCTCGTAGCTGGGTGTTGATCGTAATCGTACCTTTTCGTATTTTGTAGCACTTGGGCTATCTCGGGATTAGTTTTCTTTTCTAGAGGACGTCCCCAAGAGCAAAGGCTAAGGTTTCTTAAGCTCTTTGTCTCTCGTTTACATAGTATAGTTCGCCTCGATTGAATTCTTCAGGAGGGTGAAAGACCCCGGGTGGTTCAGTCGGAAGGCGGCGTGTTGGATCGGTTGGATGGCTCAGATCCCCCTGGACCTGAGGCCGTGAGTCATGTAGGAAGACTAACAATGTCATTATCGATTTGTTTTCGTCTAGCTTTTTTGCTTTTCTGTTTTCTCTGTTTCTGTCGGTTAACCTTTTGTTTAGTTAAGAAAACCCTTATTATTGTATTTTGCTTGTTGTAAATTGCCTATATTATAAATAGAGGTAAACATCAGTAGAACATTTGATATGTTTATTATGTATTAAAGCTGCTAAATTTTCTGTTTAAGTATTTACATCTAAGGAAATTTTTAACCTGTGAGTATTTATATCTAAGACAATTTTCCAATAAAATAACAATAAATGTAATAATATTTGAGATAATGTTTATATAATAAAATTATTTAACATCGATTGGTATTCAGTAATGCGGTAATGAATTGGAAGCGACTATTGAAAATCTCTACAAAAAGATACATTAAAAAATATTGTGCGCGTGAATTGAAAATACAAACTGCTGGACTTTATTACTTGTTGAGAAACCATTATCGTACGAATTAGAAATCATTATTGTTTGAATTAAATGCTTAGTTATTATAAATTGCAGACAATAGCTTGTTGAAGCAAACAAGTACGACGGGGCTAGGAAGACATTTTAATTACCGACATTCTTAATCCAAGTCAAAATTTGGTTATTTCCCTTGTATAAGCAACAAATGTTTTTTCTTATAATCAGAACAAAATTTCGTGGTATCAATAAGATTGATGCGTTGTGTAATACATATTTTGTGAATATTTGATATTAGTATGTATTTCGACTTATTCTACTATTTTGATTAATTATCTTCATTTATCTCAATAAATGTGGTCTTTAGAATTTCATTGAGCGACTGATTATTTCTAAACTTGCAAATTACCTATTTGGATTAAAGTTATACAGCACATCTTACTCCTTGTCATTACATGGACAAATTCGAATAGAATGAAGCATTGATATTAAATTTTACAATGATAAAACTATCCATTTACAACAAATCAATTCTTTTATCGCTTTAGATGCATACCAAAATACTTAAATAGCGAAATCAGCGATTTCACTATAAAACCAGCTGTTGTGCTATTCGGAACAATAAATGTTAATAATAACAATAAAAAATATACACTGACCATAAAATTGATTAATAAATGTATAGATAACATAAATATAGGTAAACTTTTAAATAATTCTAAAAGTAAAGAAATAATAGGTCAGATTTATGTAAATATATTCCTAAAATAAGGTAAAAGTTGTTACCGTCATTAGGACGAAAAATTTGTAATTATAATAAAGAATTGAAATTAATACGTAACGATAATATTATAAACATTATAGAAACAGAATACAATTGCAAAAGTCTTATTTTTGATAACATAAATGAACATATATGTACCCATAATCTAGAATTAATTGAAAATAGTGAATTAATGAAAATGCTATTAAAAGGGTATAAATATAGATTAGATAATAATAACAATAAAAATAAAATTTACAATTAGATATCTAAAGACTAAAAGTTTTACTTTAGTAAGCTGAGTAATAGTGAAAGCTTGAATACATCTAAGATTAAAATTAGGAAAGATTATATGTTTTTTTAATCATAATGCTTACAAAAAAAAACAAAAATTACAAATAATAAATTGTGTCTAAGTCTTGTCTATCGCTCGTCCCCTCAACTTCCCCGTAACGCAACTAGCGTTACCGCGTTAGATGTCAACGCTCAGCCTCTGCAGCAGAAAATCCGTGGACCGCCGCTCTCTGGTCACTGCTGCTATCCGTCGACCTATTTCGTGCATTAGCCTTCCGCCTCTATGTTCAACACACCAAGCGTTTCCACGGCGACCGGCACAAAATTGAAGATCAGTGTCAGGCAGGCGTATTTGCTGCGTTTCTTGTCCTCTGCTCCACTGGCTACTGCTACCGGTGCGGTCACAGCTGTATTTAAATGACTCAGTGCCAATGTATCTGGGCAGGTAAAGTCCCGAGCCAAACACCTGTCACTTGACCATGAATTCAGTGACAATCCATCCGGCCGCCTGTCATCATGTTGCGCCAGTGACTTCGGCTCCAGACGCGATGGGATTTCTGCTGACATCAGTGCACGCTTGATTGAATCGTTGACCGCGCTGTAGCGTGACAGTCTGCTGACGGACTTGTGTCAGCTGAGCCCATGTCGTCCGCTGGCGTCTACATCCGCTCCGCAGACACATATGTTTGATAATATTAAAATGAAAATTAAAATAACAATTATAAAGGGAAAGATCAAATCAATAAAGATTTGTACACAGAACTTACTAAATAAAAGGATAATTATATAATAACATATATTGATAAATCTAGTAATAAAAGGAAAGATCAAATATAATATTAAATATCAAATAGAATTTTATAAAAGGAGAGATCAAATTAATAAAGATATGCATTCGGAACTTACTAAATAAAAAGATAACTACATAATAACAACCATTGATGAAGCTAGTAATTAGTTTGTATTTATATGCGAAAAACTTTATCATAATATACTGATGAAAGTGGTAAATTAAAATGATTTAAATGTAAACACAGCATAGGAGCGTAGTAATTAAAGTTTAGAAACAATTATTACGATTTAAAAACAAAAAATTTCTCGACAAGAAAAATAATAATACACCATATACTCTAGGCATCGCGATCCTAGGCGATAAACCAAAGTTCTCTTTCAGATAGTCCAAAGCGGCCTTCAGTCAGTTTCGAGATTTGATCTCCCCACCAGTATCGAGGTCTACATCGAGGTCTCTTTCCAGAGAGTCCGGTCTAGAAAACCCTTCGAGGAAGGCGACCCCTAGACATTCTCAGAACTTGTCCTAGCCACTTCAACTGACTTTCTTCTATTTGAGAAGCAACGTTACTCCTACTACATCCGAATGACCGGATTCCTAACCTTATATCTAGGGATAGATCGACAACACTGCAAAAAAACCTCACTTCGGTCGTCTGTATGCAAGATATTATCCTTTCGGTCATAACCCACAGCTCATGATCATAGGTTAAGATATAAACGAAGATTGCGTGGTAAACCAAAAGCTTCGCCTGAAGACTTAACTCCCGCTTCCCCACGACAGACCTGTACAAATAACGTAATTCTGCATACGCTGCGCAGATCCGCTTCTCAATATCCCTGATGTTTCTGTCGTCCCTAAAGAACAATACCCTTAGATACTTAAAGTCATCCTCTTCAGGAAGAGCATTTCAACAATCTGGGTTGACATGGACCCCTGAATCAGAGACGAACACATAGAGACAATCTTTGAGGTACTAACCAATATCTCTGTTGCTTGTCATTCCATTGTAAATCGATCTAGTAGGCATTGCAAGTCATCAGGACACGAATTCAACAAGACAACATCATCTGCAAAAGCTAGAGATGGTATCATGATGAAACCGAACCGAAGGCCGACATTCGACAAATCAGCCCGTCTTGTAATTTTGTCCATGCAAAAAAGGAACAAAAGTGGAGACAAAGGACAACTGCGACAAAGCACAATGCCTACTGGAAAAATTTCAGACTTCCTATCTAGAACACGAACTCAACTCATACTTTGTTCATACAGAGAAGTAACAGCTACCCTAAGATAGTGTGGGACTCCATACTCCCTGTCGGCTTCGGATGTCGATACCTCTTTCGCTGTCTCCGTACAACTGTCCGGTCACACGGCAACCGAAAATGAAAACTCATCCATTCAGTGGTGAATTTACCATTGTTCTTTACACTTAGTTTATATTTTGTAAATTTGTTGTTTGTCATTCTCATTGTCTTGGTTTGTTTGTTCAGCTATCTCTCGTTCGCGATATCCTTTAATGATCTAACATCGCTACTGCAAGGAAACAGGCCTCCGTGTCTCTCTTCCGCCTTTTCATTAATTGTCCAATGTGCCGCTGCAGTCATTGGAAGAATCTTAAATAGTCTATGAAAAGACTATCCCTACGGCCGATACAAGTTAGCCGATTATTTAGCGGTTGATCGGCTAATGTCGAAAATACGTTGCCTGGGCCGCTCCGTGAAGAAAATAATGTGCAATAGGTGGCATATTAATACTTAATCGATCGGCACCTAGCGCCCGCCTAGGTGCCACTATGGCAATGACTCATAAAGGTGCCACTTACGAGTTATTGTCCTATAATGGATAAAAAGGGTATAAAGATTGAATCAGATTATAAAACTACACCTATATTATATTAGAATCTGAAATTACATACAAATTCAATAAAATCTTTGTTCAAATGTAGTGATTTCAGATGTACAATAAAGCCACGATCATTATATATAATACAAATAAATAAAAACACATTTTAAAAATGTAAGAAATTCGAAATTAATACTAGTATAAGACAATATTTCAGTATTAATTTAACTGTGAAATGGAAGAATGTTATACTGCTACGTGTTTCAATCCTAAACATGTATTCGCAAACTAGTGTTTGAATATCGTCCCGAACCAGTTTTCACACGATCTAACCACTAACATCATCCTGTGCTGATGATAGTACTTAGTGAATCTTCAAGGTGCCGACACTGATCACTAGTATTTCAATATGGTGTAATACTTGGATCGTTTATAAAGAATCCAGCAAGTCGTTAAAAACTTGCACGTAACTCCTGCTAATTTATAGACTCCTTTCCGGTCTAACACTTTTCAAAATAAATTTCTAGAGCAGGCCATCTAATCTGTAAAAAAGTAAGGATGTTATTATGCTATATGCATCAATCCTAAACGTGTGTCTGCAAACTGGTGTACGAATATCGTCACGAACCAGTTACCACATGATCTAACCACTAACATCATTTTGTGCTGACGATAGCACTCAGTTAATTTTCAATAATACTAAGTTTAGACAGGTAAGGAGTCTATAAATTCGCAGGAGCTTCGTTCAATTTATTAACCAATAGCGGTATTCCTTATAGATAATCCAAGTATTACGGAATGTTGAAACGTTATTGCTCAGTGCCGACGCTCTGAAGATCCACTGAGTACTATTATCAGTGCAGGACGATTTAGTGGTTAGATCGTGTGGCAACTGGTTCGTGACGATATTCGTAAACTACTTTGCAGATACATGTATAGGATTGAAGCACTGAGCAGTATAACATCCTTACACTTCACAAATTAAATGACATGCTCTGGGAATTTATTTCGATTAATTCAAGTGAAGAAATTTCAGAACACATAAACAGAATAAATTTTCAAAATATAAAAACTTACGATTTTAGTACGTTATATACAAATTTATATTTAGCTGATTTTAGAAAAGCGTTAGAAAAATTAATTAAGTGAACATTCGGAAATAGATAGGAGTTATCATAATTACAATTCCTATTTAACAAAAATTCAACCATCAAGTAAATACATATGGATATAATTGAATATATAGAAGCCTTAAATATTTTGATAAATCAAAATTATTTAAAGGTAGGGACAACTATATATAGACAAATTAAAGATGTTCCAATGGGAGGTAATAGTAGCCTTAATATAGCTGACATATTTTTAAGTATTATAGAATATGAATTCGTTCATAACTGTTTAAAAAATAAATTTAAATTATATAAAGATATGAAATATATGTTTCGATATATTGTTGATATATGTGTATTTTACTCTAATAATTTTTATTCAATAAGTGAACAAATTTATCCAGGAAGGTGTAACATTTTAGCTAGGACCTTGAGCTTTGTTGGAGTAGGATTGTATATTCGACCTTTACAGGTAGTCGAAAGGATCGCGGTAGCTTGCGATGAGAGGTAGGAATTAAATTCGGTCAAACTCTCAATTCCAATTCTGGGGAAGAGTTGGATAGCTGCCTGAAAGAAGGCCACTCTAATAGGGTCAAAGTGAAACCTTCTTTTAAGCAACGTATCGTCCTCTAGCCGCCAGCGAATTAGGTCATGAGAGGTGGTCTGTTGTTGACGCGACTGCTCGGTGCAAATGGGTTTCAACAACCACATCTTATGTAGCAGTAATATGTCGAGGAGAGAATTTGTTGTAGAGCAATGAAAGATTGGGGAAGGTGGTTTATGAATAAGATAGTCGATCCTTGCTCTTCGGAGTGCTGCATTAATCCAACGACCAGTTCTGTCGTTGAAGTCACCAAGTAACATGTCATAACCGCTCCCCAATATTTGATCCAGGAGGTCACGGTTCTTGTGAATTTCTCCTGGCCGAATATAGACATTGGCTATGCTTATACGCTTACCGTTCTTACAAAGTGATATAGCTAAACAAGATAGGGCTGGACAAGAGTAGTTTAATAGGAGGGATGATCTTAATGAGCTTTTTACTAGGGTTAAAAGACCTTGAGATGAAGAGGAGTGAGGGGGGGTTATGTAAGGAGTAAAGTGGGTGTATATGTGCTTAGGGATAAATCGAGTAATATCCTGGGGGAGACGGATAGACCGCGTCTCCTGAAGGACTATAACATCTGCATCTCTACCAGATAGAAGGCTAAGGGCGGAAGCACCTCCCGAATTCCACTGAAGGATATTCAGTGAAAAAGGTCCTTGATTACTTCTCATTGCGTAAGTGTTACCAAAGTGGGACGCCCTCCACCTAGTCGCAACTAGAGGCGGAAAGGTCGCCTTTACCGCTTCCCGTCACGACAAATTGAGTCGCTTGCCCACGGGCGATATCTTCATTTCCCTCGTAAGCCATAGCCCAGATCGAATCCTTCCGAGCAAGCTTCAGAGCAGCTATGCTCAGCGCTGACCCGTTTCGTTTCTTAGATTTTGGTGGCTTCTTAATATTGTTAGTCTTCCCAGAAGGAGGAGAACGGAAGGATTCCGCTAATTGACCCACCAATTTTTGGACCAATTTTTCAAGTTGAATCATTGATGCCTGATGCTGCATTTCAATAAGTTTAAGAATTTCCGTATCCGGCATCCTGTCGTCTTTCTTGTTAGACGAGACAGCTTCCACGAAGCTAGTCGGTTTTGCTGTCACACCCCTGTGTCTCTTTTGGTACGCTTTAAAGATTTTACACTTTTTTGACCATGCGGGGTGCTCACCACCGCAGTTTGCGCAAAATGGCTTACTTTCGCACTTCTCAGGATGTATAGCAGTTGTACCACACACGCTGCACTTATGGGGTAGAGAACAGCCAGCAGACCAATGCCCCCACTGATGGCAATTGTTGCAGTGAGGGTACGTTAGTGAGTCGGTTTCGATTATTGAAAATCTCAAATTATACCCCATAAAAGGATTGCATGTCGAAATCGATAGTTTTAGAGCTTCATCAACCGGGGCATTGCAGAACGCCACGGGAATGGGGAAGCCTTTAATCCCTTTTATAAAGCGCACGTTAGAGATTTTGTAATCAGTTTCTAGGGCTGATATATCTTGTTCTGAAATGTATGTGGGCATGTTATTTATCTTTATTGTTGCCAGGATTGGTTTGGAAGCAATTATACCTTGTTCCGAATGCTCTTTTTTAAAGTAGTCGACGTACGACATTGCCAGATCAGGATCGCAGAATGAGATTTTAATCTCAGATTCATAATATTTAATCGCATTGAACAATATCCTTTTTTTAAATCGATCGGCAAAGCCTCTTATAAAAACATTGAACATGTTCTGCCTTTCCAGAGGCACCAAAAGTCTGATAATCACGAGGTTGGATAATTTTGGTACCGGGAGGAGTTCTCCTTTCGAAATATATTCAAGAGAAGCTAAATCTCCACTTACCTCGTTTATTGCATTGGCAGGAAAATTAGTTTTCATTGAGTTCTTTGAACGCTCCGACATGCTAAATTTACTCATTTTTGTTTTTGATTCGTCACTCAATTTAATAAAGTACGAAATGTAAGCGAAATAAACGGCTTGATAATCAGAATAATAAAATGAAAAAGCAACACCGCCTTGGTGTGACTTCAGGACTTGAAGAAGGAGAAGTTTGTTTGCTGGAAGGATAGAGCCTTGGTTTGGATTGGTAGCATAGGCCTTGACAAAGTTTTAGAGGAGTCACTTTCCTTACATAATTATGGAGCCACTCAATCTCCCCAACCAATCCTGCCTTAGTGTGACTTCAGGAGTAGGGACTTATCTGTTACAGATATCCTTAACTCCTGAGGACCACTCCCGGGCACCTCCAAATCCCACGCGCCACTCACCACTCGTGTCTGTCAGCTTTTGACATACAGTCAGAGAAAGGAGGTCGCCATCACAATGCTATTAGCCTCCCCGTCTGACATAGCGGACATCAACATCAGCCGTCGAGTTTTTTTTTACCTAAAAAGAGATTAATCACTTGTCCTAAAGATCTGCGGCCCATCTCGATTCAAAACGCCCTCATATCCATCTACGAGAAAGCGCTTGCGCGTAGAATCCGCATTCATTTATGTAGGCGTAATTTGATCCCACCGAGTTTTTATGGGTTTGTCAAAGGGCGCTCGGTCCATTTAGCAATTGGTGAAGTGCATCAGTTTTGTCAGGATAATAGTCATCAGCTTGCTGTGACTGTTTTTTTTTGATTTTTCAGCTGCATTTGACCGGATCTCCATTCCCTTCGTTATCTCCTCTCTCAGGTCCCTCGGGTTGCCTGCGAGAATTGTTAACAGGGTGGAGATATTGCTGTACACCAAGCGGTTCTACTATGAAGACGACCCTGATGCGCGTCAGTTCTACCCTATTACGGGTGTACCTCAAGGATCCCCACTTTCTCATATCTTATATCTTGCTGCATTCATTGTTCTATTCAAGAATTTTAAACGTGATCAACATCTAGTGGTATATGCTGATGATACCACAGCCTTGTTCTCTGGACGCAGGTGCAAAGATGTAATCTCTGACATCAGCCGTTTCTTTTTAAGATTAAAAGATCAGTTGCCCCCATCCAATCTTATTTTAAACTCCTCTAAATCACAGGTAGTTGTCTTTAATGGCGTTCCTGCCTCCAAAAAGAAACTTAAGAGACTAGCACTCTCTGCACTCTCCTCCATTTTTCAGCATCAACCACTTCCCATCTTTACGAGTCGAGTAAAATATCTGGGGTTCACCGTTACGGTGAATTGGTCGGCGAAAGCTGACCTGGATAGACTTAAACGTATCCTGAAGAAAGCTAGGTGGGCTCTGAAACGGGCCCAGCATCTGTCACTGAATGGGATAACCCAAGTGCGCCTCTGGGATACTTGGGCTATCTCGGGATTAGTCTTCTTCTCACGAGGACGTCCCCCAGAACAAATACTAAGGTTTCTCAAGCTCCTCATCTCGAGATTACCAACCATAGTCCGCCTTGACTGGACCCTTAGGTGTGTGAGAGACCCCGAATGGTTCAGTCATAGGGCGGCGCGCTGGTGTGGCCGAGGGGCTCAGATCCCTCTAGACCTGAGGCCGTGAATATAAGTTGAAGATTTCAAAATACACGTCGTGAACAGCTTCTATTTAAAGTTTTCTTTTGCATGTTTTTGTTTCTCAAGTTTTTTATCAATTATATAGTTATTAATAAAACCCTTACTTACTTAAAAAGCAACAAATTGTTTTAATGCAGTACACTGTTTTAATCTGGCGTTTAGGAAATTACAAAACAATTTTTACGGATTATATAAGTTACTTACTAAAGAAATCCAGACATAAATCAAATATCCTCGAGTTAGCTTCAGTAAACGTGCAAATATTAGGCATTTATTAAGAAGAAAATCAACTTTACTGTGATATTAAAAGCACAAACGGTGTAACAACAACTTATATTTTATATTTGTACACTAGAAAGTGTCCATGTAAAACATCATTTCTATTTAAAGGAATTTAGTGCCGGAAGCATGATTAAACTGCAATACGCATTGCCATGCACAGAGTTCATGAAAAATTCTCTTTGATGATTAAGATTAAGGGTAGTTCCGCTTTTCGAGCTTAAACCACTGTTAAAGCGTGTGTTTAGATGCTGTGTAATAGACCCAGCAGAGATAGAAACAATAATGTTTTATCTACGAGAAACTAAAAGTTACAAGAAAAATAGCGTTATATATCGCCCTTTGCGTTCGTGTACAGTTTACATAAATCAGGAAGAATCCTACACAATTCTCTTCACATGTCCCCCTGGTCTAAAGACCATTCGTAATCATCTAGGTTTTTTGGAGGACACCGTTCTTCTTGCTGTCGTAAATTCCACCCTTCGTGCCTTGTTTTATTTTGATCACGCTCGTATAAACTTTCAGAAATTTCTTCGGCACCATTCAAGGGTCTGACATGACTGGTGGTAGGGCACTTGATTGACTTCCACAATATTGCGGGATTCGTCCATTCCTGTGATGGTGCCGACATTCCACGGAGTAGTACATTTGCACTTCGCCGGCTTTACATACACTGATTGACCATTGAGCCTGTTATCAGTTGACGCATCGGGATTGTCGTTTGATTCCACCAACTTTCTCGCGTATGTATATTTTTGGTCGGCCGGAGAGAAATCGTTCGTATGTTCTGCTGCCGAATTCTACCAAAATGCGGCTTTTTCTATTGTAATCTTGGCTCTGCTGGTTATTCGCTTAATAGTGCGATGAACTCTTTCGACTATACCATTTCCAGAAGGCCTGTTGACGCATCGGTACACAACCTTTGTCCCCCATTCATTGATAACCTGAACGAATTCGTTTGAGCGGAATGTCCTATCGTTATCTACCAGAAGTTCTGAGGGCCATCCATTTTCGAAGAAGAGTTCGGTAACTTTGCTGAAAATGTCACTGACACACTCACTTCTCAAATGTTTCCATGTAGAGAAACGAGATGGACCGCAATCGATAGCTGTCAGGAATAAGGCTCCATTAAAGTGCGTTACATCCATTACATCTCGTAATACGTAACGTTACATCTCGCTTACGCCCAGATGACCCTTGTTCCAAACGATATGGCTTAGGTCAATTGAATTGCATTGATTACACGTTTTGACAATGTTGATTGCATCTTTCTTGGTGATGGTGAGATCGGGAAATGCTCTTTTGGCCAGGAAGAGGGTTCGGTCAGATACCCAATGATGTCGTCTGTGGTGATCTAGTAGAATACTTAGGCTGTCCCTCTCAGTCTGTGCAACACTGCAGCACTGCACCGAATCGCTTAACCAATACTTGGGAACTCTAGTCAATTCATCGGCTTTATTACAAGTTCCTTGTACGTACTCTATAGACAGCTCTAATCCACATTCTTCACATAAATCGGACAGCAACGACAATCTTCTACGTTTCAGTCCTGCACTAAGTCCACTAACTTTTATGGGTTTATCCTTCGTTAATAAGGAACGTATCCAAGCACACACTGATGGCGAATCTGACTTGATACGAATTTTCTCTATGTTCCATTGTAGAGCCAGATTAACCCCTTTAACCACCGCTTCGAGTTCCGTTATATTGATGTGGTTAGCATCGTCTTTCTTCCGAAGCCATGCTGCGTCTTCGACGACTTTACCGTCTATCTCCAGGCATGCTCCTATAGCGATCGAACTCGCATCACACCAGAGCGTAGCGTCACGCCGATTACTCACAACCCAATTACCTCCAACAGAATCATTTTGTTCCAATCGCTCCTTGAGTTTCTTTAACTTCAAAATTGTCGTGTCAGCGATGTCTTGATCCCAATTGTTGTTTAAATATATATATATATATATTACGAATGTAATAGGAATTGATACAGTGAAAGCTAAATATTTGTTAAATTAAAACATTTCGGTTACTAGCCTTCTCCAGTCAACACTTAAAATTATCAGACTTATATCATAAACATCTTCGACATCAGCCCTGGAAGAATTCTTGCTGTTTCTATGTAACTCCTATATTCTTCTTTCTATCGTTTGTACTCTTAATTTCAATCAAATAGAATGAATAATTGTATAAATTCAGCGTACGATCAGTCCAATCTAGTACTTCTCGCGCTGTTTTCTTTTATAAGTGTCGGTGATTGGTCCATCCATCAAAATCGTTTTTATTTCGTGTGTGGCGTTTTCGACAATGTGTCGAACTGTACCGTCCGCTACGCTATTTTGTTTTAACATATTCCGTCTTTTATTGTTCGCGCGTACGTATACTGTGTTGATGCCTGTCCGATATATTGTTGTCCGCATACCATAATGTGTTCATATAAATTTCGCATTTTGATTTGCAATTGAACCTATCACGAACTTTATATAATAATTTTGTTTGTTCTGACTGAAAGTACGTTAAATCCCACATATACTGGCAACTTTACATTAACGATCTCCACATGCACGTGAACCAGTGTTGTGCTGCCCTGTCTTTTAAGTTTAATTGGGAAATAGCAGCGTTAATTTGCTGTTGTATTGAGGAAAGAAGAAAATTAACTTCAAAGACATATTTTTGTAATTGTCCGTTTTATTTGGCTCGCTAGTATTCTTTACGATTCGCATTCTATCAAGTTTCCGTATTCGATTAAATTGTGTTTGGATCCGACGATGTTAAGTCAGATCACATCGTGATCTGCCACGTAGTTGTTTGTATAACATGCAGTCAAATGCAAAAATGTTGGACTGTATGACTAATATCACTAATAGGTATATTAGGTTTACGTGCTTTATTTCCTGACCAGCTTTTATCATTAAATTCATAATCGCCTAAATGCCGTTCTTAGTCTCAATTGATGTGAATAGAAATTCGACATTAACAGTCAATAATTTGCAATCTTTACATATTGTTTTTAAGCTTTCGAAAATATTGATGCACTCGTATGTACTAGCTACAGCTGAAGGAAAGGATCGTAATAAAGAGTACAATTCGGTATGCAATCAAACGGAGATTTCCTCTGAAAAGCGCCTTAATTATTTATAATGGGACAACCGGGTGGTAGTATAATGCTTTTGTGAATCTTCGGCAAGAAATAAAGATTACCATGCTTCTTACAATTTGTATAACAAACGAAGAATTGGTGCCAAAATATTTTGAACTGGATGAGCATACATGTGCAGTAGACGCCAACGCAGGGTCAATATTGATTTTCGACTATTCAAAAGAATCAAATCAAATTATCAATTCAAATCAAGTAATAGGCGATATTGGAAGCCTCTGCTACCTGGATTATACGAAATCACAGCTGTTGTCACTGGATTCAATCCGCCTCGGAGGACCGGGACTGTACGAGATGCCGACAAATATGTGTCCGCGAACGCCACTCAACAGCCTGCCGAATCCAGCAAGGGGAACGGAAAGACGTCAGAGGCAGAGAAGTCGACGGATGTGGCAGCAACAGAGGAGGACAACGACGCTGTTTTTCTTACCGCCTCGGAGGACCGTGACTGTACGAAATGCCGACAAATATGTAGACACCTTGCAACAGCTTGCCGAATCCAGCAACGTGGACGGGGAGACGTCAAAGGCAGACAAGTCCACGGATAAGGCGGAATCAAAAGAATAGCGACGCTGTTTTTCCTTAAAATTTTATTTATCTTTATTTTTATTTATTTGAACTGTATATTGATTGTTTAGATGTTGTATGTATATTGAACATTTAAAAAAAAAAAAAAAAGTAAATATACAAGATTACCATGCTATTCGGATCACTCTGAATTAATTTGGAATTCATCGCAGGGTCTTTAAAGGCAAATGATGTAATGATTTTTCGGACAGATAGCGTAGTGAGTTTGAATTGAGTCTCCGTAACCGTTTTGTAAGCTGGTGACTATAGTTGTTTCGATGCCTCAAAGTTATAATTGTCCACTCCCCGTATTACAACTTTACCACCTTGGTCGGAGAAACAGATGATGATACCATCCTTATTTAAGGCTCGGCGCAAGCTTTTGTATATTCATTGTATGATTCAAAGGTGTGTTCAAAACAGGATTTTGTTCAATAAGAGGTTTTAGAACCCTTTGATTAAAAGTGCATGTCAAAAGCTTGATTTCATTTTCATTAGTGATTGTCTCAATAGAATGTATTATTGATCATTTAAGCAAACTGCACGTTTTGTAGCGATTGTATTCGAATTTGCTAAGGATAAAGTTCAGTCTATTGGGTAAACATCTAGATTGTGCATTAGTCAGTGTAGGACAGCTCATGTTCACTACGTTGGAGAAATCGTCGAAGTTATGATATCTTGATTTTTTATTAAAGCGTAATTTTCCCTTTAATCGGAGACACGAAAGTTTGGACGGATGAACATATTGTTTGGTCACATGTTTAAGTTTCTGACATTTTTGTTTTAGCAGTTGTTAAACTAAATTAAAGCATAACTATATAATAACAACTATTGATAGCGCTAGTAATAACTGTCTTCATATGCAAAAAGCTTTATTATGATATACTAATGAAAGAGCTTAATTCTAATGATTTAAATGTAAATGCTACGTATGAACGTAGTGATTTAAGTTTAGAAACAATCATTACAAGTTATAGTCATTGTTCTATAATGGATAAGTTCATATGTAGTGCTTTTAAATGCACATTAAAACTCCTTTCTGTTTATATGAATAAAATACTTAAAGTAATTAAAGCACACTTCAAAGAATATTGTAGGGTAATCGGAATTAATACTGGTATAAAACACTGTCTCAATATTAATTCTACTAAAATCGTACGTATTTATATTCTGAAAATTTATTCCTTTTGTGTGTTCTAAAAATTCTTTAAAAAAAAGGATTTATTTTTTTTTGCAACGTTAAAATAAATCCTTTTTTTTAAAAGAATTTTTAGAACACACAAAAGGAATAAATTTTCAGAATATAAATACGTACGATTTTAGTTCGCTTTATACAAATCTAGATTTAGCAGATATTAAAGATGCATTAGAAAAATTAATTAATATATATTTGGAGAAAGATATACATATATATGTTATAATAACTATAACGCATATCTAACACAATTTAAACCATCAAGTAAATATAAATATATGGATAAAATTGAATTATTAGAGTCCTTAAATATTTTAATAAATCAAAATTATTTAAAGGTAGGGATATCTATATCATAACAAATAAAATGTGTTCCAATGGGAGGTAATAGTAGCCTTAATATAGCTGACATATTTTTAAGTATTATAGAATATGAATTTGTTCATAACTGTTTAAAAAATAAATCTAAATTATATAAAGATATGACATATGTTTCGATATATTGATGATATATGTATTTAATTCTATCAATTTTTATTCAATAAGCGAACAAATTTATCCAGGCAGCCTCATTCTTAATAAAACCAATATTAATGATAAAGAAGATATATATCTAGATATGAACATTAAATTAACATCAATTAGAACTAATTTTAATTTTTATCGTAAAGATAACATGTTTTTTTTATATTATATGGTATGTATTCATGCATACCATATAATATAAAATATAATACATTAAATAATGAAATTTTAAGAATTGCAACAATTTGTAACGATATTGGTTTTCTTCAAAATCATTTAAATAATTTAATAGATGCATAGTTTAAACTAGGTTAATATAAAAATACATCAAACAGAAAGTAAAATATTTAAATCAACACAATAATATTAAAAATAAATTTAAAATCATTAGCGGAAAATTTTTATGGATGGATAATAAATAATATACTTTATATTAGAATAACATACTATATAATCAAATTTAAACCAACGAAATACGTCATCAGCATGTATTTGGCCCCGCTGCTATGTTGGGTAGAGGAGTTAGGGGCCAAAACCTTATAGCATAGCAGTTCCTCCTTATTACCTCTAATCCTTATTCTGACACAACGTCTGTTATTTATTAGTCTATTCATAAAAATGACTTTTATTTAAAATTTTAATATTTTATTTTATTTGATTTAAATTATAAAAAATCTTAAAACAATGATTTATTTTATTATTTAATTATTAAATTTTGATTTAGCATTATTATGTTTTGTTTATTTTATAATTATATTAAATACGTAGACTCAGTTAGCTGATTTAATTGGTATACTTTTTGGTCAGGAATCACGTTGTTGATACAATCAGTATATGAGGAAAATATATGAGTAAACCAGTATTACAATCAGTATATGAGTAAACCCGTATTACAACTTTACCACCTTAATCAAAGAAACAGATGATGATACCATCGTTATTTAAGGCTCGGCGCAAGCTTTTGTATATTCCCTGTATGATTCAAAGGTGTGTTCAAAACAGGAAGAGGAGGTCTAAGGAACATCGTCGTAGAGTGTTAGACCAATACATTTGCAGTCAATCGGCAGTATGTGGACGAATAAGTGAGTAGTTTACTTCCATTGTTTTCTGTATCTTTACGCCATTTGTGACAATATTCTTGAAACAGCAGTACTGCAGAAATTGAAGATGTAATAATATTTTAGCTTTCAGGACGGGGTAGCAAATACTCGTATAATATTGGTGAAGATAATATCAAAACCGACATTTATAAATTAAATCATTTACATTTGTAAATAATTTCATAATATATTATTTGGCATATTGATGTAAAGCTAACAGTAGAACACAGACAAGATAATTGGTTATCTTTTTACAATCTGTTTTAATTCTGCATTAGTTTATAAAGCAGATTTTGTCATTATCATTAAAATTCAAATATTTGTGATTAATTAAAGCAATATATTGTTTGGGCTTGTTTTTCGTAAAACAGTATTTGAACTTTTCCTATTAAATCTTTGTTGGACTAAATTGCATTTCTAACTTTAAATTATTTCTTAATAATAATACAAAGAATTATCAATAGAATGAAATTGTATTTAATTGAATAAAAATTATATCAAAGGACAAATTTTTATTTTCTTCGCTTCCGCAGCGGGTTACTTTGTAGATTTCGCAGCTTTCTTTGCTAGTTGAACCGATTTATTTAATGGTTTTGCAGCTTTCTTTGATTGTTTAACAGATTTCGGAATCGGTTTAGCTCCTTTTCTTGCTTGTTCAGCAGATTTCCTATCTGATTTAGTAGATTTCTTTGGTGAATTAGTAGATTTCTTCGCTGGTGTAGCAGCCTTCTTTGCTGATTTCTTCCACGCTGATTTGAATTTGCTCGACTTTGACATTTTCTTTAGTTGAAATTTCTTTTTTGTTGTCTTGGACTTGAGTCCTGACATCTTCAATAAACTATTGGTAGACTTCTTGTCTTTAGCTTTAAGGCCGGTCTTAGTTGCAATTTTTTGTTCGCCACTTTTCAAAACTTTGACTCGTGGACAGTCACAAGCTCGACCACAACACTTACAAATGTCCGGAACTGGAGATTTCGACGGCAATAATTTAGAAACGTTTTTTTCGTCGTCTTCATGCTTCGAAATTATGTGCTTTTTTGGTTTTGCCTGCTTTGTTAATTCACTTGAATCACTTGTATCTTTGATTTCTAGATTTTCTTTGGCAGGTTTCTGTGGTCTAGCAGACTTTTCTAATTCTTTTTGATTTGTGCTGTCTTCTATCTCTGGTTTTGTCCCTGAAAGACTCCGTGGCTTAACAAACTCTGGCTCAGTGGCTGTTTTGTGGTGATTGACTGGCTTCCGTTGTTTGACTGGCATCCGTTGTTTGACTGGCTTCCGTTGTTTGACTGGCTTCCGTTGTTTGACTGGTTTCCGTTGTATGACTGGTTTCCGTTGTTTGACTGGTTTCCGTTGTTTGACTGGTTTCCGTTGTTTAACTGATTTCCGTTGTATTGGATTCCGTTGTTTGACTGGCTTCCGTTGCTTAGTTGAATATCGTTGCTTCACTGGCTTTATTAGTTTAGGTGACGTGAATGATTTTACAGCCTTCTTTGACTTTGTAAACTTATCCGACTTTGTAGATGTAGCGTCACTGTGTACGTCGGTTCTTCTGCATTTCTTTGTGCAACTGTAACATATCTTACCTTCTTGATGATGGCGACAGTCCTTTGTCATTTGAGCTACTACTCTCAGATTGTCGTTTTCTTAATATTTCTTTACTTGATATGCTCTTCGTAATTTTTTATAACCGCCATTTAAATATCAACTTAATAATATGGCGCCAAATTCAAGAATTATGCAAAAATGGTTTTAAATAAGCAATTGCTTTTAATATTTATATTAATAATATTTTGCATTTATATTTAGAAATTTTATAATTCACATTTAATTTATAATATTATAAATTTACAAAACGAAATCAAAGCAAAACCAAAAATAATGTATATTTGTTTACATGATAATTAATAGATACGTTTAATACATATAAACTTCTCGATGTAATTAAATAATAATAGTGCAGTTATAAATACATTTTACCAAAAAGTTGACTGCATTTAAATATACATTTGACAAAATAAATAATTAATGTAACAAAGTAATTATTTCATCTTTCGAAATTTCCCGCATCCATTACAGAACACATGGTGCCTTTCTTTTTTGGTGGGCAATGTTTATATTTAAAAAATATATTTCAAGCTTAGAGCTTGTAATTGACCATCGCACTGTTGTTGCAACTTATCGAAAACATGTTATAGATCTACCTGTAGAACCAAAATCTTTGATTGTCACTGGGGTGGACCGGCTTCAATATGCGGTACTTTTATGTTTTTCGTTGTTCTGAGGCCGTGGCCACGGCTCCGTTTTTGGCTGCTGCAAGACTTTCATAGCTTGGAGATAAGGAATGTACATAGTTGATATCCCACACAAAACACCGTCATCTTGATCATGCTACCACAGTGTCTCCATCTGGCCCACGAATTGACTTTTCACTGGCAAACTACTATGAAACAATCAATTTCCTAGATACTACAATATACAAACACAGCAATAAATGGACCATTACACTTTACAGAAAACATTAATCTAAGGCGTTATGTATGCATGCTAGGAGCTCACAAAGTTTAACGTTAAGACGAGCTGTTATTTTTAATGAAGCATTGCGAATAAGCAGAATTTGCAGGAGCCAATATTATTTTGAAAAAGAATTAAAAAACTAAGATTTACGTTGATACGAACTGACTACAGATCAAATTTTATTTATTAATAATTAAAAAAATAGGAAACCGAAAAACAGTTGTTTTAAAAGAAAATAAAAGAGAAAACCTATTACTGTCTAGAATATCATTATGGTATTAGAAACATCGAACGAGATCTTAGAAAAGCAAAACAGCTAGTATCTAGACTATGCAATAACCCGATATAATCATTAATGATAGAATTCAGAGCCAACAATAAAATTAGAAACCATTTAGTAAGATCAAGGATATTTAAAAATTAAAATAATAATGACTAAATTAATGCATGCCATGTGAAAAAAGACAATGCAAAACTTGTTCATAGATAAATACAACAAATAAATATATAAACACTCATACCAACTTATATTAAAAAGTAAATGGTGATAATGTGTATTCAACTAAAGACCGTATATTTAGCAGAATGTGATGAATGTTATATTCAATACACTAAGTGATCACTAAGTAAACGCATAGGCAATAAGCGTGCTAATGTGAAGTCGATAATGGAAGACAAAATGATTACAAGTGCCAAAGCTGCCGTGAATCACATAGTTGAATAACATGGTTGATTTGACAAGTTAAGGTTCACAATCATCAGAAAAATGGTTATGTTACTTCAAAGAGGACAAAGAAGAAATTCGATGGCAAAGTCAAATTATGACAACTGGAACATATTGTTTAAACAAAAATACATCGTACAATTGGAGAGAAGGTAAAGGCGATGGCGTGTGACAATGACATAATGAATTATTAAAATTCTTCCGTGCAAACGTACATATTTAGAATCGAATTACAATGTGTTAAGTGTTTTCTGACGAACGTGTATCTCACCGAAACTAGCTAAAAAGAAACCATTTTCTCTCTTTCATTCAATTATATTTTGCATTTAAAAATATAAATCGTCTCGACAAATGGATCATGAAAGGCAGTTTCCCTGTCGGTACTTAACTGCACTACACTCAACGATCAGCATAATATTCGTTACTACTAGACGTCAGAGATGACCGGCAGCGCTCATCAGTAGTATGAGCCATCTCGATGACGTTTCGGCATGCTGTGTGACTTTCGGGAATGATCTTTTCCAAAAGTTACGGAGGCAGCCAAAACGTTATAGAGATGGATCATACTACTGATGAGCGTCGCCGATAATCTCTGAAGTCTAGTAGTGACGAATGTTATGCTGATCGTGGAGTGTAATAGTCCAGTTAAGTACCGACAGCAGTTTTGAAAATAGTGTTGTATTGCAATAGATCCTGAACTATTGTTATCAAGCATCTTTGATGAAACTTGACAGATATTCATGCTGAATCCTTTTAAGGATCCAACGAACGATGCTATGCAGCAACAACAAATGAATCGCCTGATATGGATAGATATGGTCTGATAAACACGTTTTCAGTTTATGAGCTTTTTGCCACTGGAACTTAAGTAATTTAACGGGAATGCTCTTTTTCAAAAGTCACGAAGATATCAGAAACGTCATCGAGATGGTGCATAATCTGATGAGCGCGGTCAATCATCTTAAACGTATAGTAGTGACGAATAGTATGCTGATTGTAGAGTGTTGCCGAATTCCAATAAAATACTAGATCGTGTTATCACGCATCTTTGATGAAACCTGACAAATTTATACGCCGAATCCTTTCAAGGATCCAACAAATGATGCGATGCAGCATCAAATCAATTTCCTGATTTGGATAGAGATGGTCTGATAAGCATGTTTCCAAATTACGATCTTTTTGTCACTGGAAAGTAGAAGCATCTTGTCTTCAAGTTTGTCAAACTGTGAATGATCTACTGTATATTACAGTAAGTAAACAGTAGCTAGACGTTGCAAATGCTGATGAACTTAGATCAATAAAAGAACATCCGGAAAAGTTTTATATGCTGACAAAAATTCATAAGGTACAGAGACCTGTCATCGGTAGGCCAGTTGTTAGCTGTTTGAGAACTCCTACTACAATATTGTCCAGATATGTTGATCGTAAACTCAAGGAATTACTGCAGTTGGTTCACTCGTACATCAGCAGCACTATATACTTTATCAGGAAGTTTAAAGAGCGAAAATGATCATTCCCTATGGAAACAATGATGATAACAGCGGACGTTGAGTCAATGTATACAAATATTTCCATCGAAAAATCACTTAGCGCCGTCAATTAGACGATATCAGATCTCAGACGTGTTCCGAAAAAGAGAGACTAGATAATTATCAATAGCCAGGTCGCGTAGCGCATGGAGTGAAGGTGGTAGATCTTTATAGATATTGTTCGGGTCTGCAACCGCCTTAAGCAGGGGAGCCCCCTGTCAGATGCTGCTGGATGGCCCGTTGTAAGTTTAGTTTGGATCAACTAAATAGGTGGTGACATAAAAAAGAACGTAAAAAATTATGACTTTCCAAAACTTACTTGTACTTCACCACATTGGAAAATACGTCAGTACTAATGATTTTAATTTTAGATCTTTCAAATGTAACAAAAATTTTTTTATAGTTTGTGATGTTATAAATAATAATTGTATTGTAACTAATACGGCAAACAAATGTTTTTCATTAAATATTAATAATAATTGTAATTGCAATATCGCAAGTGTAGTGTATCTAATACAATGTACATGTGGATTGCAATATATACGAAAAACATATCAGCTGATAAAAACTAGGTTTAGGCAACACATATATAATATACAGCATAATAGTCAAACTATATTTCGTAAGCATATGCGATTAATAGAACATAATATTAAAAAATGTAAGTTATTTATTTTAGAACAAAGTGTAAGTTATTTATTTTCCTTTACAACAATATAAGGTAAAGGAAAATTTGATTGAATGACGTGGTACGGAAAATTTGTAATTATAAAGAATTGAAATCTATATACAATGATGATATTATAAACACTATAGAAACAGAATGGAATTGCAAAAGTCTTAATTTTGATAAAATAAATGAACATATATGTACTCATAATCTAAAATTAATTGAAAATTGTGAATTAAGGGAAATGCTAACAAAAGGGTATAAATATAGATTTAATAATAACAATGAAAATAAAATTTACAATTCGGTATATAATGACTTAAATACTTACTTTGGTAAGCTGGTTAATAGTGGAAGCTTAAATACATAAAAGATTAAAATTTGGAAAGATTATATTTGATGAAATTACAAATAAAATGAAAATAACAAACAATTATAAAAGGAAAGATAAAATTAATAAAGATATGTATACATAACTTACCAAATTAAAGGATAACTATATAATAACAACTATTGATAAAGCTAGTAATAACTTTGTCTTCATATGCAAAAAACTTTATTATGATATAATGATGAAAAAAGTTAATTATAATATTTACATGTAAATGTAACAAAAGAACGTAGTAACTTTAGTTTAGAAACAATTATAACAAGTCAATGTTTAATATTAAATAAAAAGGGTATAAAGGTCGAACTATACGTATATTATAACTATACCTATATTAAAAATATATTAAAACTATACCTATATATATTAAAACTATACCTATATTATATTAGAATCCAAAATTACATAAAAATCCAATAAAAACCAGGTTCATATGTATTGCTTTAAAATGTATATTAAAACCAATTTCTGTTTATATAAATAACATATTTGAAGTAAGTAAAACACGCTTAAAAATAGTGTAATCGAATATATTTATCGAAATTAATACTGGTATAAAACACTATTTCAGTATTAATTCTACAAAAGAATTTTTAGAACAGACAAAAGGAATAAATTTTCAAAATATAAATACATACGATTTTAGTACGCTTTACACAAATCTAGATTTAGTAGATATTAAAGAAGCGTTAGTAAAATTAATTAATCTTATATTCGGAAAAAGATATACATATATATGTTATAATAACTATAACGCCTATCTAACAAAAATTAAACCATCAAGTAAATATAAATATATGGATAAAATTGAATTATTAGAATCCTTAAATATTTTAATAAATCAAAATTATTTAAAAGTAGGGACATCTATATTTAGACAAGTAAAAGGAGTTCCAAGAGGTGGTAATAGTAGCCCAATTATAGCTGACTTGCTTTTAAGCTTTATAGAATATGAATTTGTTCATAACTGTGTAAAAACTAAATCTAAACAATATAAATATATGAAATATATGTTTCGATACATTGATGATATATGTGTATTTAACTTTAATAATTTTGAATCAATTAGTGAACAAATTTATCCAGAAAGCCTTATTCTTAACAAAACCAATATTGATGATAAATAAGGTGTATATCTAGATATGAACATTAAAATAACATTAACTAAAACTACTATTAATTTATATCGTAAAGATAACATATTTAAATTTACAAGAAACATATTTTTTGCATGAGCATTCATGCATACTATATAATATAAAATATAATACATTAAATAATGAAATTTTAAGAACTGCAACTATTTGTAACAATATTGGTTTTTTTTTAAATCATTTAAATACTTTATTAGATGTATATTTTTAGCTAGGTTATTATAAAAATGTCATCAAAAAGAAAATAGTAATCAAAAAGCGCGCATGTGCACTAGCAGTAATCAAGTATCCAAAGATAAGTGCAGGATAATCGACTTGATGTTTAAGGAAAGTGGCTACACGAATAGTGATCTTAAAAACATTAAAAAAGGCTCTAAAAGAACACAGCTACCGTTGCAAAGCTCATCTATTCTTAAGATGTCTTTAATAAACCAAGCTTTCACAAGCAAGATGAATCGGTTAGCGATACGATGAAACCTTGAGGTCCGCATAGTTCATGGAAATTCTAGAAACTTAGGAAAACGGCTAATTCGCAGTCGCATTTACGAGGAGCCACCAGGGTGCACGAGAGCCTGTCCGATCAATGACAACAAAAGCAGACAGCATAATGTTTCATTGTGCTACAAACGTAATGTAGTTTATGAAATGTTTGGTGATGAGTGCTCGCCTGTAGAAATCTCAAACCGTTGTCTACTCAGCACATCAGTGCACTACTATTATAAATGCCGTATCCATCAAGGATCCAACGAGTGAAGCGACAATTCAGCAACAACTTCTGCATAGTGTTTAAGAATGGTCAGCACAGCAATACGATGTGGTATATAGCGTAAGCCTCAGACAATTAAGCAAAGTGTCAGAAACGCCTTTATTTACATTGTCTCACAGTCAACTAAAACGACCAGTAAGTACTGCCTTCTACTAATAAGTGTTTCCGGGTACTTATTGGTCGTCTAGAAGTGACATGGTGAATGAAAGACGGCAATAAATGTCCAGTCTAACAAGCAACACCATTTTGTATAGATGCTGTATTTCGGAAGAATTCGTGAACCGTTGTATACTCAGCACATCCGTGCACAACTATCATACATGCGTATCCATTAAGGATCCAACGAGTTCACCGACAATTCAGCAACAACCTCGGCATAGTGTGTGAGAATGGTCCGCACATCAATTCGATCTGGTAAAGAGCGTAAGCCTCAGACAATTAAGCAAAGTGTCGGAAACGCATTTATTCACAATGTCACACAGGCAACCGAGACGACCAGTGAGTAGTTCATTTACTGATGAGTGTTGCCCGGTACTCATTGGTCGTCTAGACGTGACATGGTGTCTGAAAGTCGTGAATCGAAGTCCAGTCCATCAAGCAACACCATTTAGTATAAATGCCGTATTTCGTAAGAAATCTTGGGCCGTTGTCTACCCGGCACATCCGTGAACTACTATTATACCTGCTGTATCCATTGTCCATTAAGAATCCAACAAGTGCAGCGACAATTCAGCAACACCCTCTGCCTAGCATTTAAGGATGGTCCGCACAGCGATTCGATCTTGTAAAAGACTTCAGCCTCTGACAATTAAGCAAAATATCCGAAACGCTTTTATTCACAAGGTCACACAGGAACCGAAAACGATCAGTGAGTACTTCATTCTAATGATGAGTGTTGCCGGGTACTCATTGGTTGTCGAGAAGTGACATAGTAACTGAAAGTCGTAAATCAAAGTCCAGTCTAACAAGCACAACACCATTTTGTATATATATATTTGTAGTAACAAAATCAGCAGAAAAACTAGATTTATTATTTATTTGATGTTTCGGCTATTCACCTTGATCACAAAAATATTTTGCACAACAATTTTAGGCGATTTATATATAGTGGATTGTCACCGAATGTAAGATTAAATAACCGCCGAAGCGATTTAATAAAGAAGTTAGTCAACCGAGACGCCATAGTTAATCATTGTGTCAAATGCCACGATTCCACCATTGATTGCTTCACATATTGTGTAAAAGCGAGCAATGTCGATGAAAAAGTCACCCGCAAAAAATTAGAACAACGGTGGGTAGGTCAATTGATGTGCGACAAAGGAAAAGGTATCAATATAGAACACACATATTTTTGGCGACCAGATTAATTATATACAGACAAAGTCTTTTTCAGATTTTATGACTCTAATTACTGTATTTTTTTAGATTGAAAAAGTCCTAGATTCGGATGAAACGTTTTAAATATAAAGTCTCTGTTCTTTGCTAGTGTTTATAGTAGTAAAATAATTTTTGGCTATTTAATACCTTGGATATTATATACCTGAACTCAATAGAGAGTCCTAGCAGACAGTCTAAGAAGTTTAATCCTTACCATGGAGAAAACTATAACAATGTATATACATGCACACAATGTCGTGTCCTGTCTATTAAACAGAGAACAGTAATTCGAGCTCATCTAAAATTCTTACTTTTTTGTAAAAACAATAACATCCAACTGAAGACTTTGCAAATTATAAAGTATATGTGCGTCCATTTCGGGCTTGCTAATGATTCATTTTCCCGGTCCCTCAAAAACCAATGGAAGAAGACCTTAACGAATACATCAAAACGTTTACAAAACCTGTTATTAAAATTCTACAGACATACGTACGGTTCCATGAAGGATAGAGATATATTTGATCATAACCTATATAAAAAACTCGTTATTTCAAAGGCCAAGAAACTATCATGGAGAACAAAAATAAATATTTCATTTGAAGATATAGATCTAACACCTATTATATCAGTACGAAGATTTAAACGTGAAAGAACAAGAAAATTCATACCAACCGATATTGTAAACCTGACAGAAGACACAATACCACTTGATACATTAAATACTTTAAGTCTAGGATTGAAGTTTAATATCATTCAGAGAGAATTTTCACGCTATGAAGTTACACAATCAATTAAAAAAATTATAAATGAGACTTTCACAAACACAACTGAAGAGCAGAAGAGCGAAAATTAATTCTCTATGGAGCAGGAAAAGAAATATTAAAAAAATATGTATCCTTGCCACCAAATTTTGGATATGTTTCAAATATTAAGAAAAAAACAACATCACATATTAAAAAGTTTAAAAGCAAGAACCGATATTGTAATTAAAAAGGCCGACAAAACTAATGATGTTGTGATTTGGAAGAAAAACGATTATATAAATGAAGGAATAAGACAATTATCCAGCTTATCTTACGAAAAGGCACAAAAAGATACATTTTAAGATATTCAAAAACAAGTTGTTGACTTAGTTGACAGATACATTAGCAACAAATTATTAGATACAACTGATCGAGAAAGACTAATAACAGCAAATCCACGCAATGGTCAATTTTACATGCTTCCAAAAATTCACAAAAATATAACACCTTGTGTCGGAAGACCAATAATCAGCAACGTAGGCACAACAACTGAAAAACTGTTTAGGTATGTTCACGAGCTACTGAGTCCATTAATAACTAATGTAGATAGTTATAAAAAAATCAAAAGATTTTATTGAGAAAGTTTCAAAAGTAAAAACATTTAATACTGATATTCTATTGACTTTGGACGTACAGTCATTATTTACTAATATACTAGCTAACGATGCATTAACTGCGATTAATGAGGCGATAATAAATAGTAATTGATTTGAGAAAAAAACGAAATTTTGTTGTAGAGTCACTAAGCACTATTTTGAATAGAAATTATTTTGAATTTAACAATCATACGTATCATCAAAAAATGGAACGGCCATGGGAACGCCAGTAGCACACATATTAGCTATACTTTATGTCGATTGGTATGAAAAACGGTTTCTACAAACCTTAAATGAGCAACCAATTGTATGGCTAAGGTATATTGACGACATATTCGTTATATGGCGTATTGACATATGGTGTTTATGCCTCTTCATGAGGAAAACATAGTAATTTATTTATGAGTACACCAGTGAGTGTCCAAGGGCAGGTGTAACAACAAATTATATTTTATATATTTGCACACTTTTAAGTGTCCCTGTTAAACAGCATTTCTATTTTAAAGAATTTAGTGCCTGATGCATGGTTAAACTGTAATAGTCACTGCCATGCACAGAGCCTATGCTAAATTCCCTCCGATGATTCAGATTAAGAATAGTTCTGTTTTTCGAGCTTTAAACACTGTTTAAGCGTGTGTTAAGGTGCCTATAGATGATTATAGAAGTCACGGTACTGATGAGCTCCGTTAGAGCGAAACGCGTATACCGTTGTGAAGTTTGTCGTCACACATATGATGACTGGGCATACGTAGCGACTTTGAATAATGCAAGAATAATTCGATTATATTTCTTAGTCTGATGAGGATATATAGAATGCTGCCTGGTGTTTATGCCTCTTCATGAGGAAAACATAGTGATTTATTTATGAGTACACCAGTGAGTGTCCAAGGGCAGGTGTAACAACAAATTATATTTTATATATTTGCACACTTTTAAGTGTCCCTGTTAAACAGCATTTCTATTACAAAGAATTCCATGCCTAATTCATGGTTAAACTGTAATAGTCACTGCCATGCACAGAGCTTATGCTAAATACCCTCCGATGTTTCAGATTAAGAATAGTTCTGTTTTTCGAGCTGTAAACACTGTTTAAGCGTATGTTAAGGTGCCTATAGATGATTATAGAAGTCACGGTACTGATGAGCTCAGTTAGAGCGAAACGCGTATACCGTTGTGAAGTTTGTCGTCAAACATAGGATGACTTGGCATACGTAGATGATATATAGAATGCTACCTGGTGTTTATGCCTCTTCATTAAAAAAACATAGTGATTTATTTATGAGTACACCAGTGAGTGTCCCAGGGCAGGTATAACAACAAATTATATTTTATATATTTGCACACTTTTAAGTGTCCCTGTTAAACAGCATTTATATTAAAAAGAATTTAGTGCCTGATGCATGGTTAAACTGTAATAGTCACTGCAATGCACAGAGCTTATGCTAAATTCCCTCCGATGATTCAGATTAAGGGTAGTTCTGTTTTTCGAGCTTTAAACACTGTTTAAGCGTGTGTTAAGGTGCCTATAGATGATTATAGAAGTCACGGTACTGATGAGCTCCGTTAGAGCGAAACGCGTATACCGTTGTGAAGTTTGTCGTAACACATAGGATGACTGGGCATACGTAGCGACTTTGAATAATGCAAGAATAATTCGGTTATATTTCTTAGTCTGATGAGGATATATAGAATGCTGCCTGGTGTTTATGCCTCTTCATGAGGAAAACATAGTGATTTATTTATGAGTACACCAGTGAGTGTCCCAGGGCAGGTGTAACAACAAATTATATTTTATATATTTGCACACTTTTAAGTGTCTCTGTTAAACAGCATTTCTATTAAAAAGAATTTAGTGCCTGATTCATGGTTAAACTGTAATAGTCACTGCCATGCACAGAGCTTATGCTAAATTCCCTCCGATGATTCAGATTAAGAATAGTTCTGTTTTTCGAGCTTTAAACACTGTTTAAGCGTGTGTTAAGGTGCCTATAGATGATTATAGAAGTCACGGTACTGATGAGCTCCGTTAGAGCGAAACGCGTATACCGTTGTGAAGTTTGTCGTCACACATAGGATGACTGGGCATACGTAGAGGATATATAGAATGCTACCTTGTGTTTATGCCTCTTCATGAAAAAACATAGTGATTTATTTATGAGTACACCAGTGAGTGTCCCAGGGCAGGTATAACAACAAATTATATTTTATATATTTGCACACTTTTAAGTCCCTGTTAAACAGCATTTATATTAAAAAGAATTTATTGCATGATGCATGGTTAAACTGTAATAGTCACTGCCATGCACAGAGCCTATGCTAAATTCCCTCCGATGATTCAGATTAAGAATAGTTCTGTTTTTCGAGCTGTAAACACTGTTTAAGCGTGTGTTAAGGTGCCTATAGATGATTATAGAAGTCACGGTACTGATGAGCTCGGTTAGAGTGAAACGCGTATACCGTTGTGAAGTTCGTCGTAGCACATAGGATGACTGGGCATACGTAGCGACTTTGAATAATGCAAAAATAATTCGGTTATATTTCTTAGTCTGATGAGGATATATAGAATGCTGCCTGGTGGTTATGCCTTTTCATGAAGAAAACATAGTGATTTATTTATGAGTACACCAGTGAGTGTCCCAGGGCAGGTGTAACGACAAATTATATTTTATATATTTGCACACTTTTAAGTGTCCCTCTTAAACAGCATTTATATTAAAAAGAATTTAGTGCCTGATGCATGGTTAAACTGTAATAGTCACTGCCATGCACAGAGCTTATGCTAAATTCCCTCCGATGATTCATATTAAGAATAGTTCTGTTTTTCGAGCTTTAAATACTGTTTAAGCGTGTTAAGTTGCCTTTAGATGATTATAGAAGTCACGGTACTGATGAGCTCCGTTAGAGCGAAACGCGTATACCGTTGTGAAGTTTGTAGTAACACATAGGATGACTGGGCATACGTAGCGACTTTGAATAATGCAAGAATAATTCGGTTATATTTCTTAGTCTGATGAGGATATATAGAATGCTGCCTGGTGTTTATGCCTCTTCATGAGGAAAACATGGTGATTTATTTATGAGTACACCGGTGAGTGTCCCAGGGCAGGTGACACAACAAATTATATTTTGTATATTTGCACACTTTTAAGTGACCCTGTTAAACAGCATTTATGTTAAAAAGAATTTAGTGCCTGATGCATGGTTAAACTGTAATAGTCACTGCCATGTACAGAGCTTATGCTAAATTCTCTCCGATGATTCAGATTAAGGGTAGTTCTGTTTTTCGAGCATTAAACACTGTTTAAGCCTGTGTTAAAGTGCCTATAGATGATTATAGAAGTCACGGTACTGATGAGCTCCGTTAGAGCTCATCAGTAAATATATTATATACATATATATCAGTACATATATTATATATAATATATATGTTATATATAATACATATACAATGCTACTATATATACAATGTATAATATACACTTCTAGACGACCACTTCAGCATCATTTCGATGCTGAAGTGGTCGTCCGCAAGTGACATGGTGACTGAAAGTCGTGAATCGAAGTATAGTCTATTAAGCAACACTATTTAGTATAAATGCCGTATTTCGTAAGAAATCCTGGACCGTTGTGTGCTTAGCACATCCGTGAAGATTACTTATATTATCACCGACCTAAAAAAAGAAAATATCGCAGAACTTCAAAAGCGTTATTCCCGTCAAAACATTAGATTTATTAAAAACAAAGACGACTAAACTCTTCCTATTGCATTCGCAAATACCGAAGAGGACAATGCTCATCTCCTGTCTAATGCAGCATTCAATACTTTTATGGGTTGCAATCTAAACTTTACAATTGCAAGTACTGACAATCTTACATTTCCACATTGTAACACGTGTCACATGTGGGGACACTGGAACTCTACATGTGGTAGGATGAAGAAATGCGGAATGTGTTGATCTGATCAATTCGTCCATGACACTCAATGCAAACTAGCCCGAAAATGCACGAATTGCGGACTTAAACATCCTGCGTGGTCAAGAAGATGTTCAGCATTCAAGGACTATGTGAGAAGACATACAATGAAGAATAATGTCTACTCTCCCCTCTTAACGGCAAATTCGGTGTGTAACTCATCTAGACCTAGACCTGGGTGTGGGAAGGGCAACCTTATTACCTCCGGTTCAGACTAAGAGGAGGCATTCCACTCCAGCTAACTTAACACATTGCAAAGTAATCAAGAGCCTTTTTCACTGAATATCCTTCAGTGGAATTCGGGAGGTGCTTCTGCTCTTAGCATTATATCTGGTAGAGAGGCAGATGTTATAGTCCTTCAGGCGACGCAGTCTATCCGTATCTCCTAGGGCATTACTCGATTTATCCCTAAGCACATCTACACCCACTATACTCCGTACATAACCAAACCTCATTCTTCTTCATATCAAGGTCTTTTAACACGGGTAATGAGCTCTTTAAGATCATCCATCTTACTTAACTATTCTTGTTCAGTTCTGTCTTGTTTAGCTATATCACTCTATAAAATCGGTAAACGCATCAGCATGGCCAATATCTATATCCGGCCAGGAGAAATTCACAAGAACCGTGATGTCATGAATCGTATATTGGGTAGCGGTTATGACATGTTACTTGGTGACTTCAACGACATAAATGGTCGTTGGATTAATTCAGCAAACCGCAGAACCCATTTTCCCACCTTTCATTGCTCAACAACTAATTCTCTCCTCGACATATTACTGTTTTATAAGAAGTGGTTGTTGAAACCTATCTGTGCTAAGCAGTCGTGCCAACATCAGACCACATCTCACAACCTTATTCGCTGACGAATAGATGAAGATGCTTTGCTTAGAAGGAGATTTCACTTTGATCCCATCAGAGTGGCCTTCTTTCAGGCAGCTATCCAACTCTTCACTGGAATTGGTAATTAGAGTTTGACCGAATTTAATTCCTACCTCTCATCGCAAGCTACCGCGTTGCTTTCGACTATATATCAAGGTTGCATATACAATCCCACTCTAACAAAACTCAAAGTACTAGCTAAAGTGCTACACCTCCCTAATCTCTCTGTTTCCGCTAGACAGGTCCTCTCAAATGAATATTGGAGCACTAGATACAGGTTCCAGCTGAGTAAGGATAAGGCGAGCATTTCTTGCCTTAACCCTCCTCAGTCTTCCTTTTGGAAAATATTTAAGAGGGAGAAGTTTGTCTGCTGGAAGGAGAGAACATTGGGTTGGATCATTAGCATAGGCCTTGACAAAGTTTTGGAGGAGTCACTATCTCTACATAATTATAGAGCCACTCTATCTCCCCAACCAATCCCGCCTTGATGCGACTTCAGGAGAAGGGATTTATCTGTCACAGATATCCTAAACTCCTGGGGCCACTTCCAGGCACCTCCAAATCCCACGCGCCCCTCTCCACTCGGATCTGTCAGTTTTTGACAGACAGTCAGAGAAAGGAGGTCGCCATCACAATGCTACTATCCTCTCCGTCTAATATTGCTGGCATAAATATTAGCCGACGTGTGTTTTTACCCAAAACAAGTGGGCTAATATTTATTTTCTCTTTACGGTTTTCATTAAAAGTTTTGCTCAAATATGATAATGTCCCATACACGATAATCCGCCTGTATTTGTACATACTGTCTATGTATATGCCAACAGCTCTTACATGCTCGAACTTGCATTTATTTAAAACACTATCTTTATTGCAACTTAACTACCTGTGAATTAGTATTATTAATTTGGTAGATGTTTGTATCTTAACGTTCTAGTGTTGTAATAACGTTTCGATGTTGATCCTCCCTCATCGTCCGAAACGGCAGAGGGTTATAATTTTGAATAAATTATATCACATTATTTTTTTATATTTTATAATTATATTAAATACGTAGACTCAGCTAACTGATTTGAATTGTCTAAAGAGGCAACCATTGCAAACAAGTACTCTACAAATAAATAAACCAATAATGATACGTAGAGCTGATTTGCTACAGAAACGTATTCACGAACACAGCTTCGATGACCATAACTTATTAGCCAGCTTTAAATAAACTCCCAGCGGACAAGAAAAGCCTAAAATACTATAGCACATAAAGTTATTGTAGTCGACAAAAATCTATTTAAAAAACACGTTAGCGTCAGCTTCAAGATAAGCCTCTATGTTATGCATTTTTAAGGTTGCCGTTATGGCTTTGTGCACGGCAGAGCCTAAATGGATGAGAGAATTATTTTAAAAAACAATATAATCTTCAGCTAGTTTGTAATTCGAAAAGGAAATCCAGGATATTTCCTAGCGGAGTTGTATCTAACTTATCCGGAGAACTTACTCACAAAGAGTTTTTAAAGAATGTTGAAGGAAGTATTCTTCCACTTTTAGTGGTGTGGAAATGCCATCTTTACTAAGTTTGTGAGCTTTTTTTGACAGAAAAGAGATCTTATGAGTTTTACAAATTATTACTAACCTGCATACATTCGTACTCGAGAAGTTATTAAAGGACATTAAAATCGTCTTGTTGTCTTTGCAACTTTTACCGAAAATGCAAAATTTGTTAAATCGTTTGATGCTCCGATTGTGTTGTTTTCTGACAAATTGTAAAAATAATAATAGGTTTTCTTAATAACTAATAAACATGCACCCACCAAATAAGATAAAACAGTTCTTACAATTGAAATCAATAAACAGAAACACCATATCCTAATCTTCGACGACAGTCTTCTATACTGCGCAGGGATCTGGCTCTACAAGCAAACATCAACGCTTTCCGATTGAACCAAGCAGGGTCTGCTACACACCAGCTAGACAAATCATAGCGCATGGTGATTAGTAGTCTCGAAGTTAGGAACTTGAAAATCTTGGTTTTTGCTCTGGGAAACGTCCTATTGAGAAGACTAATCCCGAGATTAACCAGGTGCGCCAAAGGTGCATCCGAGAATTTCAACATAATGAACGATGTTAGCCCTGCTTCAGGGCTCATCTGGCTCTCTTACTACACTCTTAAATCTATTCAAGTCAGATCGGAAGGTATATTTAACCGTATTGGTAAACCAGAGGTATCTTACTAGATGTGTAAAGGCCAGTAGGGTTGATTGCTAAAAACGGAGAAAGCGAAGATATTACTAGTCTCTTTATTGTTTTCTTGCTGACATGGACGCCATGAAAGACAACCAAATTTTAGAACACAAACGGAATTTAGAAAAATTTAGAAGAAGATTGGATGGTGATAACTTATCTTTTAATCTTAAAAAGAATTGTCTGATTTTAGAGACTACATATACCACTAGATGTTGACCACGTTGAAATGGTTTAAACAGAACAGCGGAGGAAGCAAGAAATATGAATGGACATAAATATAGGTAGACTTTTAAATAATTATCAAAGTAAAGAAATAATAGTATCAGATTTAAGTAAATATATTCCTAAAATAAGGTATAAGTTGTTACCGCCATTAGGACGAAAAATTTGCAATTATAA
Source organism: Pomphorhynchus laevis (assembly GCA_012934845.2). Lineage (NCBI taxonomy): Eukaryota > Metazoa > Acanthocephala > Palaeacanthocephala > Echinorhynchida > Pomphorhynchidae > Pomphorhynchus > Pomphorhynchus laevis. The sequence continues at coordinate 146,409 of WNNJ02003697.1, forward strand.
TAAAGAATTGAAATCAATATGTAACTATGATATTAGAAACATTATAGAAACATAATGCAATTTCAAAAGTCTTAATTTTGATAAAATAAATGAACATATATGCACTCATAATCTAGAATTACTTAAAAACAATGAATCAAGGAAAATGCTATCAAAAGGGTGTAAAAAGGTATTTATTAAAAGGGTATTTTACAATTCGTTATCTAAAGACTAAAATTTTTACCTCAGTAAGCTGATTAATAGCAAAAGCTTAAATACATCTAAGATTGAAATTAGGAAAGATTATATGTTTGATAATATTAAAAAAAATGAAAATAACAAACAATTATAAAAGGAAATATCAAACTAATAAGGATATGCCTACTGAATTTACTAAATTGAAGAATAAATATATAATAACAGATATTGATAAAGCTAGTAATAAGTGTCTTCATATGCAAAAAGCTTTATTATGATATAATGATGAAATAAATTAATTATAATGATCTAAATATAAGCACAACATATGAATGTAGTAATTTAAATTTAGAAACAATTATTAAAAGTCCTTGTTCTGTAATGGATAAGATGGGTATAAAAATTGAATCAGATAATAAAACTATACCTATATTATATTGGAATCCAAAATTACATATAAATCCAATAAAACCTAGGTTCATATGTAGTGCTTTTAAATGCACATTAAAACCACTTTCTGTCTATATGAATAAAATACTTAAAGTAATTAAAGCACAATTCAAAAAATATTGTAGGGTAATCGAAATTAATTCTGGTATAAAACACTATTTCAGTATTAATAATACAAAAGAATTTTTAGAACACACAAAAAGAATAAATTTTCAGAATATAAATACCTTTGATTTTAGTTCGCTTGGTACAAATCTAGATTTAGCAGATATTAAAGATGCATTTAAAAAATTAATTAATCTTATATTCGGAAAAAGATGTATATGCTATAATAACTATAACACATATCTAGCAAAAATTAAACCATCAAGTAAATATAAATATATGGATAAAATTGAATTATTAGAATCCTTAAATATTTTAATAAATCAAAATTATTTAAAGGTAGGGACTATATTTATACAAATAAAATGTGCTTCAATGGGAAGTAATAGTAGTTCAATTATAGCTGACTTATTTTTAAGCTTTATAGAATATGAATTTGTTCATAACTGTTTAAAAAATAAATCTAAATTATTTAAGATATGAAATATATGTTTCGATATATTGATGATATATGTGTATTTAACCCTAACAATTTTTATTCATTAAGCGAACAAATTTATCCAGGTAGCCTCATTCTTAATAAAAACCATTATTAATGATAATAAAAGTATATATCTAGATATGAATACACAATTAACATCAATTAAAACTACTTTTAATTTATATCGTAAAGATGACACCAAGAGTCAAGATAACTTCATGAGTTTATAAGTCAGTGGCCAATGCCTGGAATTCGTGCTCTATACACAAATCATCGAGCATTGTGGCTGATTGTACAAATTCTACAAAACCTAATTTGTCTTAGGAACACATCCCAACAAGTATATTCACAGTTTATATCTTCAAATATAAGCGGTCTAGTCGATAATCAAATGAATAGTCAACCTACTTCATATAATGTGAATTTCTTTCAATCACCAAGCAATAGACAAACAGCTTATGCAACAACGGCACATTAAAATTTACAAAATTCAAATCAAGATTATACTGCTTCGTTGTTTCAACTATTAAATTGTTTTAATCCCCAGCAACATCAGCTGGCAAATCAACAACAAAACCAAACAACAAAACAACTTTATGCATCCGAACTTATACAAATGCAGACGGTGGGATTCCATAACCGTGATACAAATCTCAAAGCGCTTGTTGATTCTATGGGGGACGCAAATATTGATGTAGAACGTATATGTTTAAACTTGGTCACTATAAAAATAAAATCAAACAGAAAATAGTAAAATATATAAATCAACATAATAATATTGAAAATAAATTTAAAATCATTAGCGGAAAATTTTTATGGATGGATAATAAATAATATAATTTGTGTTAGAATACGTTTCTATATAAACAAATTTAATCAGAGGAAATACATCATTAGCACGTGTTTGGCCCACTTCATCGTTGATGTTTGTTGATCGTCGTCCTTAATCTTGTATCGTTGATGTTTGCTTATCGTTCTTAATCGTTGAACTTTGATGTTTGTCGATTGTTGTCTATCATAAATTGTAATCACTTATATTGTATGTTTAAGTTTTTATTTTTATCTCTTTGTTTTTTAAGTGTTTTTTAATATATCTTTATATATATTTGCTCTATAAAGCCGTTTATCAGTTATCCATTTTTTAGATCACAATGAATCTACATACAATTGTACGACAATTGCATCTGGCGATACTAAATAATTCTTCAGTCCAACTGCTTCGTTGTCCGCTTTCCATTGATACTAGCTCGTCTAAAAAAGACGAGATGATCACCAAGTCGAAGAATACTGCCGGTAAATTCTGTTCTGATATATGCAAGGATGATGAAGTTATTCTAACATTTCGTCAACTGAGAAAAGACTGATACATTATTTTCAACAGGGCGTGGATTATTTCTGCTCTCTCTCTGTAACGGGATACTTCCTGATAGATGCTATTGAACCCATTCATCTAAAAAGAGTCGGAAAATATGTGCAAGTCGTTGGCAAAAGAATGATTTTTGGAGTGAGGTGGTGTCGTTTGCAATTAAGCTGTTCAATCTCCAACAAATATTGAGAAAATTAGCGGATTTAGTAAGTCACCTTGCATGACTCCTTTGCGTTGAGTGATTGGAGCAGAGAAAGAAACAATATCGAATATGTACACTTCATTCGGTAACAACATACGATGTAATGTTTCGAGGAAGGCACCGGATATGTGATGATGAAAATTAAGTTTTTCAATGAGAGGTTGAAGATTGGTATTATCAAAAGTTTTAAAAAAGTTGACGAAAACTGTGTATGCTCAATGACTTGACGATATCAATGTGAAAATATTATGACAAGTTTTAGCTAGTGTCGTTCTGGTTAAATTTCGACTTCGAAATCAATGTTATTTCGGATGGAGGAGTTGCCCTCGGAATAGTTGTAAATGCGACGGGAAAGCTAGGATGAGAATAATTTGGTGCTTGGAAGTCGTGAATCAAAGTATATACCATCCTTGATTCTATTTTACCTCACCAGTTCCGAATTCTCAAAAGCTCCTCGTGTGCACTTGGTTCGACTCTGACTAGAATTTCTAAGCGCATTCTACTTCATTCTTTTAAAGTCTTCTTCGTTTTCTCAAATGTGGTCACACTTCTATCTCTAGTCATCGTGATTATTGATTAAATCTTCGACGTTCCAATCACTCTCTTCTACGCTATAAATGTAAACTTTCCTGTCAAAATAAGATCACATCATAGTCTGAACAAAAGTATACTTAGAGAAACTTTAATTTTTATGCTCGCTCTCCAAATGTTCAAACCCACGTTTCTTACATTCTCTTATTTTCAGTCTAAAATCACTACGATCATCTTATATATCAATGTAAATCATCAATCCTTATCTTGATCATTATGCATATTTCCTCTTGACCTATTCCATACTCTTTATGTTTCTTCTATCGAAGTCTCTAACGTTCTACGCTCTCTATGCCCAACACATCTTCGCCTTCCGTTCAATCTGCCTTCCGCTCTAATCAATCTACTAAATTCGTTTGTCAAACAGTTTTCAGTGATCTACTTAAAGCCCGCGATATGAAACTATGTAGTGTCGTAATCTCGCTTGACCTGTCTTCTGTGTTGGACAATGTCGATTATTTTATCATACTCTCTTGGATTCGTCACTACTATGATTTCTCAGTTCCTACTAGAGCCTGGTTTACATCTTATCTCTCCAAAGCATCATCTTTCTATTCACTACTTTCGCTACTTCTGCCACAAATTTTCTTATGTCTATCTCCAACCATCTTTTCTCGCTTCGTCTAGCTCTTAATTCCGAAAAGTCCAAAATAATGTGGATCATTCCTTATCCCCTCGACATAACCCCACCTATTTTATCTTTTAATTCTATCATTCTCCAAATTGTTGACAATATGGTTTTCTTAGGTTTTAACTTCGACAATTTACTTCCCCTCAAACTTTTTGTTCATGACTAAGTTCGTTCTTCATTCTTATTTATTCGTGATCTCCGTCGCATTTATAGGCTTATAGACTTCCGCTCTTGTTTTGTTCTTATATCATCTATCATGTTTCCCTAAATCGATTAATGCCTTAGCCAATTTGCCAACGCTTCCAATTCTGCCTTTTACCTCTCTAACGTATCATGAACTCTTACGCGCGTCTTCTTGTGTCTTCGCCATTTCGACAATTCATCCCTTCATCTCCCTTCCTATCATGGCCCACCATTTACCTTCGTGTTGAATTTCGCTTTCGTCCCATTACCTTTCGTCGTTTATTTTGTCACTCACCATCCTACTTACACCTTGTTTATCTTGATGATTCGCGTTCTGCCTTATTGGCTCTGCGATCAAGTAATTGTCAACTTCTCCACGTTCCTCCGTACTCAACCAACTATGGGCTCCGCTCTTTTATCGTCGCTGCTCACTTGCTTGGAATTCTTTGCCAGCTTAAATACGTTCTTCTTCATTGCTTTCACTCTTCAACCGACGTGTACGTTACTTCACTATGACTCTTCCTCCACAATAAATCAAGAAATCTATTTCATCAACATTTTATCAAATTCACAATTCTATCATACCTCTTCAACGAACTAAATAGCATTTTATGTTCTCCCTAAACGTTTTGCCACATTCCACATCTATACTGCCATCAATTTCATCAGCAAATTAATTTTACATTGTATTTTGTTTTCATATGTTTTTAATTTTTCTTTTAAGTGGGCTTTTAAGCGCGCATAGATGCGCATTTGCCACCAAATAAATAAAATATCTAACTATATATTTATAATTATTATAAATTAATCTTTAAATATTTTAGCTAATTTAAAAATAATTCTTTAAATAGACATTTTTAATTAAATGAATGTAAAATTTATTTAAAACTTATATTACTTACAACTTAAGAGTTGTAAGTATTCACATTTTAGAGCTTATTCAAATATATTTAGAAATTTGAATATATTGTGCTATGTAAAAACAATGGTTTAATAAATAACATGTACGCCATTTACATTAAGTAAAACGTTGTATACGTAATCCATTAAGTTATAAAAGCAGTTTTATTTAAATCCTTAACTACAAATTCACGAATAATATTTTGCTAATACAGCATTAAAATGTTATTAAATTTTATTTAATTAGATTCCAATTAAATTATATCCATTTAAATTTGTTATCAAATATATGATTATTACAAAAATGCAACAAATATCGATTAGTAAACATTATCAAGTAATAAGGCAAAGCTTTAAGATTTTGCAAACGCAAAACTCCCAAAAGCTCTAGTAGTAACTATAGTTAACTTTAGAAGTTAAAGTGCCTATCAAAACAGAATATTTAATTACAGTGTAATGCACGAGTTCGTACAAAAAAAATAGGTCAATAAAAATACAAACAAAACTCATGAATAAAATAGCGTGGCGAATGATACTCAAAGTGTTAATTAAAATATTTTAAATTCTAAATTATGAAAAAAGAAGAAATTGGAAAACTAATTTTAATTAACATCTCTCAATGTGCGAGGCTACAGTCACATACATGCAATATATATAGAGAAAATCTCAGAGTAATATTGTCTTGTGTGGACAGCGTATGAATTTTTAAATATGTAAAATTTTATTCAAAATAAATATTACAAAATAATATATATAATTATAAGACTACATTAATTATTTAAATTATATTAAATTATATTATATCAATTATTTCATCAATTCTTTAATTAACGATGGATGATTTTCCATTAATTATTGCTTAAATCATCCATTGATTAAAGCATAGTCTAATCGATTTTTTTAAATATATATAAAATATATGCTCTAAAATTAATTTTTTTGTAAAACAACCTGCAACAAGTCCTTTTCTATTTTTATTTAATCAGGTTATATAGTACTTTTAAATGCGAGTATTTAGATAATTAAAACTACTTACAATGCTTAAATGACTAAAGCGTAATTTTGAAACTGTTGAGAATAGTAAGTTTAAATTTGCATCTACAATTAAGCAAAAATCTTGTTCACCAAGATTAATATTAAAAAATCGTAACTTTAAAGCTAAGTAATACCTGATTACAAATTGCCGATACTACGTATACTTTACTGTTTGCACAACTAATTACAATACAAAGTCATATCTGAATACAATCAAACAACAACGCAATTAACTACACAAATGGAAGGAGGAAAGCGTCTTTGTCACCTCTGCCAGAGAAACATTGCCTCGACATCTAGTGAACGCTTCCACTTCCACAAGTTCGAAGTTCAATATGTGCAGGTTACGGCAAAGGAATCATTCAGAGTTGTTTTGATTATGTGTCAGAGGCTAAATCCAACGAAGGCACAAAGAGATCAATTCACCGATAGCAATTCCGCCCGTTCGAGTCGAAGATTCAAGCCATCTGTCGTGCTTTCAATCACGCTGGTGCAAAGAATCGCCAACGGTCATGGGTATGCCGTTTAAAGCACGGGTTCTAGCAGCCACCCATTTCTGTGACAATATTAAACGCGCGCTCCAAATTGAAGATGTCGGTCCATGGGCGGAGTTGCTGCTATTCGCCAAATCGTGCTTCAGTTGCAACTTCCAAAAGTCGACATAAAGTTGAAAAGCACATTTGCGATTCAATAAGAGCCTACGCGACAACCGCCTTACCGGATTTGCCATCGGTGAGAGCAATGCCACGCAAACATGCAAATCACAAACCGAACGGCAAGTCGGAACTTGCTTGTATTACCCTGGCTAAGCACATAAATTATGGGAAAGCAGCCCAGCGCCTGATTTCAGTCGGAATATCAACCCCATCTGCACAAGCATGGACACTCCTGCAAAGATGACATCCTCCTACGTACATCAGCTGTACAGATCAACAACTCTCATCCCCTAATATTACAAAACAGTGCTCGAACAATCCGCTTATGTCAATAGTTATAAGTAATGAAACAGTCCTTGCCGCGGTCAACTCTTTCCCCTCAGCGTCAGGACCAGGCTGCCTAAGGCTATGACCGTAACATCTACAGGATATGTTACGAGCCAATAGCGGAGGATCACTAGCAGAGAATTTGACACACCTTATCAACCATCTACTTGCAGGACTCGCACCCCCTGAAGTGGCGCCTTATATCGCTGGCGCTAACTTGATCGCGCTGCCAAAAAAGGACGGGGTGTAAGATCAATCGCTGTCGGCGAAACTCTCCGCCGTCTCTGTTCGAAGTGCATCTGTCTTAAACTCCGTAAACGCTTAGCCAGCCTGCTACAACCAACACTATTAGAGGTAGCAACCCCAAACGCAGTAGAAATGATCGTTCATAACGTTAGACGCCTTCACGAGCAACAAGCCAACGACACAAATTGGACTGGGTAAATATCGACTTGCCAAACGCATTCAACCCAGTGTCCAGAGCACAGTTACGAGTGGAGATCCGAGGAAACGTTCCAGAGCTCTTGCCCTGGCTTGATTTCACGTACAAATGCAAAGCACTCCTACGTTTTGGCTCATTCGACCCTCTCAACTCATGCAAATGAGTCCAGAAGGAAGATTCATTTGGCCCGTTCCTATTCTCATTGGCAATTCAGGGAACGATTGAAAAGGTATCTCAAATACCTGAAATAAACCTCAACATGTGGTATCTGGATGACGACATAGTCGGTGGGACTCCATCAGCAATTGCATCTGCACTCGGCTGGGTAGATGCGAGCTTTAAAATGATGGACCTCCAGTTAAATTGGCGAGAGACAGAAGTTATCGACATGACTGAAGCCTAAACGCTTAACTGGCCCAACATTCTGAGGTGGTTTCGGAGAACGCTTCCGGAAGCATACATTTGCTAGGCATACCCATAGGTGACGAGTATTTCATAGAGAACCACCTGTCTAATGAGGTGCTTCCACCACTGGTTCAGACAATTGATGCAGTGGCCAAGCTGCCAGACCCTCAAGTCGGATACCTTCAACTTCGACACCGCGCATCTTTGTCAAGGATAACCTACATCCTCCGCACAGTCGATCCAAGGATGACAAAAAGGTTTTGTCAGTCATTTGACAGACAAATCGCTAGCGCTTTTCAGAAAATATGCGCGTGCCAACTTCAAGAAGCTACTAAATCACAGATGACACTGCCTATCCGTCTGGGCGGCTTCTGTCTAAGATGCAATGCAGCGCACGCCCAGAGCGCATTCATTCATAGCGTTCAGCAAATCGGAGAGATATACAGTCTGGACGCTTTACTATTTCCTGGTTATTTTGAGGCATTGGTATCCCTAAGAACAAGGATGGGCTCAAACTTCATACCGTTCACAGAGAGCGGTCAATCATCAACTTCGCGGCTGATCGATAATCTTGCCTCAACCCAGCTGTTGCAGTCATCTTGCGAAATAGACCGGGCCCGACTACACGCAGTGTCATGTCCATAGGCTGAGGCTTGGCTTAGTGCCGTCCCAAATTCGTCATCTGGAACGGAACTAACTTCACCACAGTTCTGCGTCCTAGCTTGAATGTGGCTTGGTATTCCCTTGTACGAAAAGAATTATCGACGCGGACGCTGCATGCGCATGGCGGATAAGGGAGGCCTACACTTACTTACTTGCCAATACGGGGGTTATTAAGACCTGCGGCATAATGCAATCCGTGAAGTGGTATTCGCAGTGGCACAATCAGCCCGTACGGATGTAGCACTGGAAGTGCGAGGAATTATCCCGGACCTACGCGAACGCCCGGCAGACATCCTTTTATTTTGGGATTTTCCACTTGCAGTCGACTTTGCAGTCACCCATCTCCAACAAGCCGCATACCGTGATTTCGCCGCCAACGTACGATTCGCCGCTGCCACATCCTACGCTGTCAATGTAGGGGATAAGAAATATAGGGACAGAGTCGAAGATGTGATGTACATGCTTTCAGCCGCCGTAGTCGAGACCATTGGTGGATGGAACGACGAAGGAAACAGGGTGATCAAGCGGGTTGCGAACAATATGAGCCGTACAAGCGGAATATTATATCAGCGCAACTCGATCGCGCTAATGCGGGGCAACGCAATAGCCATGCTAGCTTCACTCGATCAGCTTCCAATATTGACCTTTGACCACATCCAGCAGGAAACATGTGAACCTGAGGAACGCCTATTCGAGCCAGACGCTGGTCTCAACAAGAATGTGTCAGTGGAATCTACATACCGATGCTGTGATGCACCTATTACGCGATATACCAAATGCCCAAATTACGATTATATGCTGTTGAAGGCCTGTTACCCGTTTACGACAAATTTCAATCCAAATCTTTCAATGACGGCGGAGAAACGCCATATTCAGTTATATCCCTTGAACCATGTAAATTGTCGATAAATTATAAGACAATAAAATAATCCCAGACAGTTTAAATAACGCTGATCAGTCAAAACGATCATTACTCGTACATGACACCGCACATATTGATGAACTTCCTCCACATCCTAATAGTAGGAATCGTCAGAAGGGCTCGCCAGAAGGCTGACTACCAGCTCTTCTACAATATAAGCTTTCGATTTATACATTGTTACAAAATGCAAAGTTATTAAAATAATAATATTTGCATTATAACATGATATTATTAAATATAATTATATGATTATATTATGCTGATAATAACTAATGAGAATTTAAATACGATATTATTGTGTTGAATATTTAAATTCCCAATAAACGTGTTTCTACTTTTTTAATTTATGTGCGTTAACTTTCAAATACGACAATTTTTATTGATTAAATTAAAATATATTTGTAAAGTAAATTATTATTTAAACTATCATTTATAAAGTATCACTTTATATCATTTGTAAAGTAAATTATAACATTTTTAAAGTCAATAATTATTTAAACGATCATTTATAAAGTATCATTTTATATCATTTTATAAAGTATTATTTTATCATCTTTTATAAAAAATCATTTATAAAGTTTTTGAGAACACTCTCATTCCAATTGCCAATAATAAAGAGCACAAAGGAATTTTTTAGAATTTTATCTAAAAGATAATTGTCATTGCAAATTTTCAGGAACAAACTATTACCATCTTCAGGCTGCTTGTGTAATCATAATTTTGCTTTATATAATACCATCAACAGCACTGCTATTGATTACGTTATTTTTTGGGCAGTGTCTAAGGGTCTTGTATGGGTATATTCAAATTGTAGTAGATTTTTCTGTTTAGCTCGTTAAGATCGCCTCGCCTGTGGGAAAATGTTACAACAGGATAAAATACTAAGACTTAGTTAACTGATCTGATTGTTATAAAAGATGATCAGCAACGAATGCTTTGAAAATTAGTGGCAAGTCAATTAATCAACTGGGTTAAAACAATTTTCTTGATAATACCAAATTAAAACATTGGAAAGCAAGACAAAAGTCGACGTAAATCAATTATCAACGAAGCCGTATGTCCAGGGTACGTGCCGGTGTGCTCGGATTTTACACACGATCTTGTAAATTAGTCGACGTAAATCAATTATCAACGAAGCCGTACGTCCAGGGTACGTCCCGGGGTGCGCGGATTTTACACACGATCTTAAATATTGGTTCCGATCGATTTGAAATCTCTAACCAGCCGACGCAAAAACCAGCTATCGAGAAGAGATATCGAAAATCATTTCGACGAAAAAATTGAACGTTCGATACGAATAAATCGCCGGTTTGGACGAAACAACCAGTTATTCACATGCACAGCGTCCGGTTGGCTAATGTCCAGTCTTTCGTCTCGAGTTTCGAATAACCGATACCGGCCTCTTGTGAGACATGGCCGGCGCACCCGCTGTGCCGTTTCAGGACTCCCTCCTACATCACAGCGGGCGTCACATTTTCAATCGACCGGCGAATTCTATCAACAACCTCAAGCGCCGTCGTGCTCCCAAAGCACACGGTGTGTTTCTCAAGTCAGGCCCTGCTCTATCAGTTGGTTCAAGGATGAGTGTTGATACATTTCGTATCGCATGCACTTTACGACTGATCGCATACACATGTCGCTGTGGAATCCAAATATACTCACTAGGCACGCATGGCCTCAGTTGTTCATGTTCCGCAGGTCGATTTGCCAGGCACTCTTTGCTTAATTTAATTATTATGGACGCTTTAAAAAAGGTCCAAATCCCAAGCCGTCTAGAACCTCCAGGGTTGTTCCGATCTGATGGCGCACGCCCAGATACCGTTACAATGGTCCCATTGGAATGCGGCAAATTCGCATTTTGGGACTTCACATGTGTGGACCCGCAAGCTCCCAGTCACCAGGCGACAGCTCTAGCAGGAACCGGATTAGTAGCTACGGAAGCTGAAGGCAGAAAGAGAATAAAGTACGAGGGAATTTCAGCACTAGGGATGGATTTCATTCTCATAGCCATCGAAACCACGGGTGCGATGGGCAAGGAATCATCTAACTTCTTCCGTTTGCTCAGCAAAAAGCTTCGTTGATTTGTAGACGACCGGAGGGCTGACTCCTTCCTAATGCAACGCATAAGTACTGTCATTTAAATTGGCAATGATGCATCAATCATGGCCTTGATTCCAGAACACTGAATGCAATTGAACTCCTACACCCCAAAGACATAAAGTTATTCATTTTGCTTGCACATTATTGTAATTGTATGTAAATATGTAATTGTATGTAATTGTATTAATCACTTATATAATTGATAATTTTAATTGAATTAAAATTTTTACTATTTTATTAAAATTTTAATTTTAATTTGTTGATCGAATAATTTTATCTAACACTCCAAATAAACACTACAAATGCACTTTAATTAGATGTTTAAAAATCACTTTCGATATGTTAAAATCAACTGACGGAAATCATTCAAAAAAATAAGAATTAAAAAATCAATTCACTTGCACAAAATCACATAGAGCCTCATCGCATTCCTTTTGAATTATATCGCCATAAATACTTGTTGTTCTAAATCTAATTTGTAATCTGGCCAAATTCTAAATCAGTTTGTAATCTGGCCAAATACATGCTAATGACGTATTTCCTCTGATAAAATTTAATTATCTCGTATATTATTCTAATACATAGTATATTATTGATTATCCATGAAAAATTTTCGCTGATGATGTGTTGATTTATATATTTTACTATTTTCTGTTCGATTTTATTTTTAAAGTAACCCAGTTTAAAATATGCATCTATTAAATTATTTAAATAACTTTGAAGAAAGACAAATTGACAAGCTGGTATCAGTGAGACGGATCGATGATAATCAGTATAAACAAAGCATTTCGCTTTGTAGAACTAGTGAGACCGATATTCAACAACATTCATCATATACGGAACAGAATAAGTCAGCGAAAGCCGAGCCTGTTGACTCAAACCCCATTTCAGAAAATTAACCCAATTCAATCGTCTAATTTTTATCACTTTGACGGGAAAGACCATATTGTTCTGGATTCGTTTCCTATCGATATTCAGGATTTGCAGAGTAAGCTCGGCTTTGATGACATATACTACTAGCAATTACGCGAATAGTGCAGTGATCAAGTAAGCGAACAGGGTGCAGTCGTAGACGTGATGCCACAGAAATCCCAAACACTGAATTGCGCAACTAGCTGTGAACAAACTGTCGACAAATTCACGGACTGCTATGCAGTAGATGATGATGAATGTTAAACGGATGAAGAATTTACTACTTTTGCTTATTGTCAAAATTAAACATGTACATCATATTTTATAAGTATTAAAGCCAATATCGTTACAAATTGTTGCAATTCTTAAAATTTCATTATTTAATGTATTATATTTTATATTATATGGTATGCATGAATGCTCATGCAAAAATATGTTTCTTGTAAATTAAAATATGTCATCTTTACGATATAAATTAAAAGTAGTTTTAGTTAAATAAAAATAACAAATAATAATAAATATTATTATTTATAATAATAAATAACAGACGTTGTATCAGAATAAGAATTAGAGGTCATCAGGAGGAACTGCTATGCTATCAGGTTTCGGCACCTAACTTCTCTACCCAACATAGCAGCGGGGCCAAATACATGCTAATGATGTATTTCCTCTGATAAAACTATCTAGTATATTATTCTAATACAAAGTATATTATTTATTATCCATCCATAAAAATTTGCCACTTAAGAGTTTAAATTTATTCTTTATATTATTGTGTTGATTTATATATTTTACTATTTTCTGCTTGATGGTATTTTTATAGTAACCTAGTTTAAAATATGTATCTATTAAATTATTTAAATGATTTTGAAGAAAGCCAATATCATTACATATTGTTGCAATTCTTAAAATTTGATTATTTAATGTATTATATTTTATATTATATGATATGCATTAATAATCATGCAAAAATATGTTTCTTATAAATTTAAATGTCATCTTTACGATATAAATTAAAAGTAGTTTTAATTGATGTTAATTTAATAATCATATCTAGATATATACCTTCTTTATCATCAATATCGATTTTATTAAGAAAAAGTGTGTCGTATCGCAGATAATTAGCTAAACCAAAGATGTTTTATTCAGCACATCTATAACAATAATAAAGTTAGTAACACATATCAATTTCAAATACGTCATTCTTCCCCAATCAATTTGTTAGTCGAGATTTCGTTGTGGTGGACGTCGAATGCGGCTGGATCTCCGTAATTCACAAGATTCCATATCTGTTCGTGTACGATCGAATACGGCAGTTGGATCAACATATAGTGTATCGTTTGTTTCCTCGGTTTCAACCACACTTGGAAGGTCTTTAGCATAAGTAGATATTTTGTCTCCTGTTGCTTCGTTCTCCCAGTCTGCAGCATAAGTAGATACTTTGTTTCCTGTTGCTTCGTTCTCCCATGCCCTCTCCGGAGGTGTAATAACAAAGTGTTGATCGATTGAACGCCCAGTTGGAGCAAGATTTTGAGTCGATATTCTGTATTCCCTTCCTTGATTATCACGAACTGTTGAGTAAAGATGATTTGAGTCTAGTAGCTCGACTTCATCAACCGAAGGCTCATACTTCGACTCCTTGTTTAGTCGTTTAAGCAACACCCGATTAAGAGGTGTTAACCAATCAGGTAGCTTTGGCGATACAAAAGCTTTTCTGGGAAACGCTAAGAAACGTAGGTGATGTGTAGTATTAGTAGCGGTGTACAAGAGACTACGTATATCAGCAAGTGCCGAGGTCGGCTTGCTTTCCCAGTGCCGTAAGTGAAGGCCATCTGTCTCTATTCTTAGTAGAATAGTTTTCCAAATAATGCCATTGAAGTGTTCGCATTGAGAATTTCCCTGGGAATGGAATGGAGTGGTGAAACTGCTACATATCCCTTGATCGGTTAACCACTTCTTCAGCTATCAAGATTGGAAAGCGGAGCCGCGATCAGAATGGATGAAGGACAGATACCCACATAAGGAAAATATACGTGTCAAGCAGTCAATAATTGTTTGGGCAGACATATCATGAAAGGCAAAAGCGAACGGATACCTGCTGAATTCATCTATGACAGTTAACATATACGTTGATCCGTTCGTAGATCTTGGTAAAGGTCCTTTAAAATCGATTGACATGCGATCAATGGGACGTAAAGCCTGGGTCAAGACGTTTGCATTCGATAAAAAAGCGCGGATTGATGCGACAACATACTTCACAAGACGATGTGAAGGACCGTACATCTTCTATCGAATATGGTGGACTTTGACTGCGGACGTAAATAAACATTCTTGTAATCCCTGGATGTTAGAGGCTAGTGTATTTCTTTGAGAATTCTTGTGTCAGCAGTGGAAGCGCATATATCTCCAGACATAAGATCGGCAGACATATTATTTGATCCAGGACAGTACTTAATATCATATTGATAATTAGACATATCCATACGCCATCTAGCTATTTTCTCATTCTTAATTTTGCCACGGCCTTCGTGGTTGAACATGAATGAAACAGATTTCTGATCGGTGATTAGCAAAAATTTACGGGGAATGAGATAGTGTTTCCAGTTTCGTACAGCTTCCACGATTGCAAACGCTTCCTTTTATATTATGTAGTGGCTTCTTTCATGAGTGTTCAAAGTTCGAGAAAAGAATGCTACTGGACGATTCTTTTGTAATAAAGTTGCACCAATAACGCATCGGTTTCCACAACAAAAGGTATGGTTTCATCTATAGTATACATTGCAGCGTTCACTATCTCATTTCAGAGGTATTCCACAGCTCTTTTTGCTTCGTCTTTCAAGGGAAAGTTGACATGATGTGATGTGAGTGGAGCTATTTTAGTCGAAAAGTTTTTTATCCATCGACTATAATATGCGAGAAACACAACAGTCGTTTCATGAGTGTTCAAAGTTCGAGAAAAGAATGCTACTGGACGATTCTTTTGTAATAAAGTTGCACCAACAACGCATCGGTTTCCACAACAAAAGGTATGGTTTCATCTATAGTATACATTGCAGCGTTCACTATCTCATTTTAGAGGTATTCCACAGCTCTTTTTGCTTCGTCTTTCAAGGGAAAGTTGACATGATGTGATGTGAGTGGAGCTATTTTAGTCGAAAAGTTTTTTATCCATCGACTATAATATGCGAGAAACACAACAGTCGTTTTAACGAGGCTTGATTTGATGGAATTTTAAGATCGTAGAGAGCGGAAAACCTTGTTGGATCTGGCCTTAGCATGTTGTAGCTTATTTCGTAACCAAGTGTAGGTATCTTCGTCAATCTGTACTTACATTTAGAATGGTTTAGTTCGAGTCTGTGCTTATGGGCAGCATGTTGGAACTTTTTTAAGTTGGTGTCATGTTCATCAAGAGTGGTGCCACAGATTATAATGTCGTCAAGATATGAGTAAACATTTTGTAATTTGTTTTCTTTTATAAAATTGTTCATATACCTTGGAAACGCAGAAGCACCATTAGTAATACCCATAGGTATCTTGCGAAATTGGTATAGCTACCCATTACCTTCAAAATCAGTGAAGTGACGCTCAGATGGATCTATATCGATTTGATAATAAGCCTCCTGTAGATCCAAGACTGAAAAATATACACCTTTAGATATCTCATTCAGTATGTCAGATATGAGTGGAAGAGAATATGCATTAGGCTGAGTGTAACGATTTATTGTCCTAGAGAAATCGACTAATAATCGTCTTCGGCCAGTTTTGCGGGGTACTAAGACAATTTGCGCTCTCCATGGAGATACACTCTCTTCTATTATGCCCTTGGAAACATTCTGTGTAGTTCCTGATCGATGAATTCCTGATGAGATCGGTTGTACTTCCTGCTTTTTGTAGCGGCGACAGGTTTCACGTCAGGAGTAGGATTTCGGGAAAGTAACGGCAGTCGAACGTGATCCAATGCAGCTGCAGTTAATTGGAAATCAGATAATGAGCCACCAAACTGAATATCCAGACTATTGTGCCAGCTCAGGAATGGAAGTCCGAGTATAAGGTCGGCACACAATCGAGGCAGGACAAAAAACTCAATCTGGACATATCGATGACCCCCCACAACAAAATCAATCAAGCATTGAACTTGAACACGTTGGTCGTATATGATGCCAGATAGACGTTAGTATTGGATGGAAGCACTTTGAGACCGAGTGAGAACGTTACAGAATCATCGATAAAATTTAACGAACTCCCAGTGTCAATAAGTGCATTGAACTTTATCTTTCCGATAAATAAAGACACTTTGATGGGATGTTTACTAGTGATGTTCACGGTTGGCAGTAACACCGCGGATGCTGAGCTTGTAGCATGACTCCTCAATTGACAGACTCTGGCGAAGTGACCAGTTTTCCCGCATTTGTTACGTGATACATTCTTTGCAGGAAGTAGCGCTCGATTATGTCTCTCTCCCCCACAAAAGAAACATCTATCACGTATCGTCGTTTGTCTGATAATGCCAATACGATTCGAATAATGTGACGTGGTACTATGATCATCGACTGATAAAGGTTCGGATGACATAACTGAGGATACTGTGCCATTAGTGCCAAATACTCATACTCTGATTTGTGATAGAGTTACATACTTTGCTGTGCTGTTTGCAACGATTTGGCGGCATTCAGTGTTCGGCTCAAATTGATTTAATCACTTTCCAGTAGTCGTTGACGTATTTTGTCTGAACGAAGACTGCGGATAAATGAATCCCGTATGTAATCACTCATGATTACATGGGATGTAGAGTTTTTGAAATTACAGTCTCGTGACAATAACCGGAGGGCCTGTACGAATGTATCGATATCTTCGTCGGACCGTTGAGTGCAGGTTGAGAGTAAATGTCGGGCTAGTACTTATATAGATTTTTTACGTAGATGCGATCAAGTGTAGCGATATCACTTGTAAAATCAGTCATATCCCCGACTAGTTCATACACATATGTCTCGATGTGCATCATGATATGTTCTAGTTTATTTACGTCATCGGGAAGAGTGGAAAAGGAATAATTGATTTTTTTCCATAGCTTATATTTCCACTGACTTTCGGGGTCATCAGCAGGAGTATCGAATCGCTCAACTCGTATTGTGTGAGTTCTGTGGATTTGTGAGTTCAGGCTCCGATCGAAATCCACACTTGATTGTTCCATTGTACACATCTTTCAATGTGCTGAATAAATTGTCGTATCGCAGATAATCAGCTAAACCAAAGAGGTTTTATTCAGCACATATATAACAATAATGAAGGTAATAACACATATCAATTTCAAATACGTCATAAGTAACCTAGTGAAGAGTAACCTAAAGGAGAGAAACCATTAACTGAAAAAATAGTGACGATTAAAACTTTGGGATGATATTTCAGCTGTCTTCTAAGACCATTCATTAAATAATACTTGAACAAAATTATTTACAACACTACAAGAAAATTCATTGGGTTATTCCGAGATAGCCAAGCTTTATAGTGGTTACTTTTATAATAATGTATAAGAGTTCGGCTCAGTAACATACAAACTAAAGTTAACAGCGATAAAAATCATCAACATCAAACCGGATTAGGACGGCAAGAGCAAATCAAATCAGCAAACTGAGTCTACGTATTTAATATAATTATAAACTAAACAAAACATAATAATGCTAAATCAAAAAGTAATAATTAAATAATAAAATTAATAATTGTTTTTAGATTTTCTATAATTTAAATCAAGTTAAAATAAAAAATTGAAATTTAAAATAAACGTCATTTTTTTGAATTGACTAATAAATAACAGACGTTGTATTAGAAGAATTAGAGGTCTAAATATTTAAGAATTATATTAATTTAATGTTATCCAGATATTTATATTTACTTGATGGTTTAATTTTTGTTAGATAGGCGTTATAATTATTATAACATATATATGTATATCTTTTTCCGAATATAAGATTAATTAATTTTACTAACGCTTCTTTAATATCTACTAAATCTAGATTTGTATAAAGCGTACTAAAATCGTATGTATTTATATTTTGAAAATTTATTCCTTTTGTCTGTTCTAAAAATTCTTTTGTAGAATTAATACTGAAATAGTGTTTTATACCAGTATTAATTTCGATTACCTTGCGATATTTTTTAAAGTGTGCTTTAATTACTTTAAGTATTTTATGCATAAAGACAGAAAGTCGTTTTAATGTACATTAAAACGCACTACATATGAACCTAGGTTTTATTGGATTTTTATGTAATTTTGGATTCCAATATAATATAGGTATAGTTTTATTATCTGATTCAACCTTTATACCCTTTTTATCCATTATAGAACAGTGACTTGTAATAATTGTTTCTAAACTCAACTCACTACGTTCATATGTTAGATTTACATTTAAATCACTAGAATTAACCTCTTTCATTAGTATATCATAATAAAGCTTTTTGCATTTGAAGACATGGTTATTACTAGCTTTATCAATAGTTGTTATTATATAGTTATCCTTTAATTTAGTAAGTTCTTTATATATATCTTTATTAATTTGATCTTACTTTTTATGATTGTTTGTTATTTTCACTTTCTCTCTAATTTTATCTAATATATAGGTTATCCAAATGTTTATCTTTGACGTATTTAAGCTTTTACTATTAATCAGCTTACCAAAGTGAACATTTAAGTCAGTATATAACGAATTGTAAGTTTTATTTTTATCATTATAGTTTAATCTATATTTATACCCTTTTGATAGCAGCTTTCTTAATTCACAATTTTTAATTAATTCTAGATTATTGGTACATATATGCTCATTTATTTTATCAAAACTAAGACTTTTACAATTGCATTCTGTTTCCATAATGTTTCTAATATTATCGTTATATATTGATTTCAATACTTCATAATTTCAAATTTTTCGTCCTAATGGTGGTAGGAGTTTATACCTTATTTTAGGAATACATTTACTTAAATCTGGCCCTTTTATTTCTTAACTTTTAGAATTATTTAAAAGTCTACCTGTACTTATGTTATCTATACATTTATTAATGAAGTTTATGGTTAATGTATATTTTCTATTGTTATTATTAACATTTATTGTACGATTATAGTATTTTGTATTATAATAACTGTCTTTTATACAACTTGGCCTATCATAGTCGTTAATTAATTTTTGATTTATTGAACATATGGTATCTTTAGAAAAACTTCTTATATTTACATAAAGATCTTTCAGCTTATTATCTCTTCAAAGTTGTTTTAATATTTATAATTGTTTATTTATATACATATCTTTTTTAATATTTTTAACTATATTTTTCTTATTCCTTTTATCACCATGAATTCTTGGCTTGCGTTTAACCGGATTATTATAATATAGTTGTTTATTATGTACTATACTACTTCCGCCAATTCCTTGTACCACGTCATTCAATCCTAATGGATACATGGAATTATGCGTTTTAATCCAAAAATCTTCTTTTTCTAATAGTTTTTGATTTAATATTGATATGTTTAACCGGATTATTATTAACTTTTCAAAATTGAATTTTGAAAAGTTAATAAAACTAGAAAAGTGCTTTGAAATAGAATTAGAAAAATGATTATAGAAAAGTGATTTGAACTTTACAATACTAGATTGGGACTAATTTAACATTCAAATTGTCCGGAGCGAATGACTTCACGTATCCCCATTGTCAAAATTGTCACAAATTGATTCATTGTGAATATTTGTACAATAACTAAATTGTACCTGACCTGCATAAAGATACAATCCCACGTGGGCAGATGGGTGCACTAAGTGCTGCTCATGTTGTATCGAATCGTGAAGCTAACATGTAAAGAATCTGGGGATGATGGTAATTGCCCAGAGGAACAAAATCTTACGTGTATCAACTGTGGGTTGCATCACCCGGCATTTTCAAAAAATTTAAGATATACAACGAGTGCCAAATCCACTTCATAAATAAGTCTTTTGCAGCACAAAGGATCTTCTCCGAAAACATGGAAACAAGCATCTCAGGTCTTGACTCCTACGTAATGAATTCCTTCTACTCGATGAAGAGGAAATTTTAGGAATAGAAGTCCCGAATGAACATGAGATTTGCCGAACAAACAAAAAAAGCCTGGAACCTTGCTAATAAAAACGATTTCTGCGATGTTGACTTTGTCTTCTCTACCGATAGCACAAGTAACTTTAATTAAATAAACGAACTTATTCCGTAATGAGTACAAAGAACATTAAAATGTGGAAGAAATAATAGAAGTAGAAATTGTAAAATGATGATGCTCCGCCCGCTAGTTGCATCAACGACAAAACTCGCGGTGTTAGTCGGCCAATGTTGAGCTTAGCAATTTAATGTGTAACCTTCCGGTTGCTGGATGCAACTAGTTGTCCCGCTCTCAATACCAGTAAGTTAACGCAATGGTAAGTAGTCTGGGACTTTTCTCATTAAACATTCTTCAGTGGAATTTGGGAGGGGATTCTAGGATTCATATTTTATCTGGTAGATATACAAGATTTCTGGCTTATCCCAGAGGTTATCCTCTGGGATACAATACCTTGTGAGGAGGGGTTATATCTAAGTGAGGTGGGCGGTTTAATGCATTAGTATAAATCGATCAATGTCCTGGGGTTGTTCGGATCAATTTAGTCCTTCAAGAGACTAAATTGATCCGAACACCCCCAGGACATTAATCGATATATACTAATGCACTAAACCGCCCACCTTACTTAGTATATAATCCTTCCTCACAAGGTCTTGTAACCCTAGTTAAGAGCCATTTAGGATATCCTCTAACTGAATTACTGTTGTTCAGCCCAATCTTGCTTAGCTATAACACTTTGTAAAGACGGTAAACGCCTCTACATGGCGAATAGCCAATATTTATATTCGACCAGGAGCGATTTAAAAGAATCGTGACCTACTAAATGTTGTATTATGTATCGGTTATGACATGTTACTTAGTGACTTTAACGACATATCTGACCGTTAGGAACAAACACCACTCTGCTGAGCCAGGAACGAATTTCTTATGCATAAACTACTGACAGCAGTTATATGTAATTGAATATGTTGCCTACACATCATACTACCAAATTATATATATATATATATATATATATATATATATATTTATTTATTT